>WTSP01012358.1:34838-60439 GCA_025331215.1 Actenoides lindsayi | reverse complement strand
TAAACAAAGTACTACAGCTAACATTACTAACACTAAGATGGTGTCTTAAGCTATGGCATAGGTGAGTTTGGATAGGCGACATGTCTGTTCTCTTCGAGATACATTGCCACAGATCATCACTGGGATTATCTCAAAACAGCTTCACCACTGTACACAAGTACTAGAATTGCTGGTGTACCACTTCAGTTCTCTGTCAATAAAAAAACCAAAACGGCTAACATAAGGCAGGTCAGAACATTCTGGTTTACTATTCAAAGAGTTGCTTTTGTTGCAAAATTGAGGAGGTGGTTGTTGCAGTTTTTTTCATTAGTGAAAATTTTTTCATTAGTGAGCCTTCCCTTGTGTTTCCCACCTCAATTAATTGAGGGCCTCAATAGGCCTAGTATGGACTTCTCAATCATTGGAAAACTTAATGTATGTTGTGGAAGATTTTTTTAATAGTAATTATGACTACGTAGCAAAGCAGAAAACATCTCAGTGGTGTTAAGTTTGCAGGTCACAGGTTAGTATGCTTATTGAGGGTCTACAAAAGAGAATATATGTTTGTCTGCTGCTTCATGAGTTGTGTGGTTTTGGTTGTCAGACACGATCACAGAACACAAGGGGTAGAAGGTTATTAGAGAATGACTGAAGTTTCTTCATTATTTGGGTCTGTGTATGTCTTTATAAGTATACACCCAAAGAAGTCTGTACTTTGTTAAAAAACAACAACAAAAAACCCCACAAACAAACAAAACCAAAGAGAAACCCAACTGGAAAAAAAACCCCAAACCAACTTGAACTTGTAGGAATAGCCTGTCCCTTCAAGGAGAAAATGAATCGAAAGCTGATCATGAAACGAGTGTTATGGCACAGAGTGTAGAGAAGTATAATTATATAATGGGATGTAAAAACTCAAAGGAAGCTTAATTCAGGTTGCTAGATGATGACAGCAACATCTTTACTTAATGTGATGCATTGTTCACCCTCTCAAAAAGCCCCAAACACTCAGAATTAAGGAACTGTGTTTAAAAAAAAAAAAAGTTGGAAGTAATGAATGCATTGCTTGATAAGAATTTTTTTATAATGACAGTAAATAAGTAACTGTAAGTCCAGATATGCTACATACATCTTTAAAGCAGATGCATGCAAGTCTCTCCAGGATTACTTATTTCTTTCTATAAAAGCAGATACTGAGTAAGCTCAAATGCAGGCCCTTATTTGATCACCAGAAAATGATGACCTTGCATAGTTCCTGACAAAATTACACTGGCGAGGCATTTAAGAAACAAATTATGAGTATTTTTAACCTCCCATGGTTTTTGAGTGTGTTATGTAGATAGTGTAAGCTGGTTTACCTTATGTAAATTAAAAAACAAAAAAAAAGCACTAAAATCTCAAGTTCTTGGGTCTTACGAAGGATTTGGTAGGTGATAACTTTGTAAATTGATTTTTAGAAATTTACTTTTAAAATATTTTAATACTAATATTTAAATATTAATTTTCAGGCATTTTTACTATTTAGGCAATTAATCCACAGTGCCTATATTCTAACTTTCTTGAAGTAAAAAGCTGCAATTAGTTTTGAAATTAAATTGATCAGGCAACCAGTAGAATACTGGTTTCTGTTTAACTTCATGAAAAATAGCATATATAAAAATGTGTCATTGATGAAGGTGAAGGACTATTCCACCATTGACTTTGTGTGGATAAAATGTGACATTCGTGGAATGAATGAAGTGTCTCTTTCTCCTATTCCAACCCAGAGCCTGTGTTCAGAACCCCAGCACTGGAGGAAAAAGCTGACAGAATAAAAGCTGTGCTACCTTTTTTTCAAAAGATAAATTTGTTACTTCTGATTCTTTGTAAATTGACTTTTTGTTGTCACTATTCTCATCACTGCCTGGTGGGAGAGCCTGCTCTATTGTTAGCCCCAGATTGTGGATGTTTCATTTTTTTTTCCTGAGTCTAGGACAACTCATTGTGGCCAACTCAACTTGCTGAGCTGAACTGTCATAGATGTGTTGCTGCTTGTATATAAGCAGTGAAATTTGGTAACATTAAAAACTACAATAGGAAACATTAAAAAACATTTTATTAAACTAATAATTGTGAGCTATGGCACACAAGTATTTTATGGGGTTTCTATTACCTTAATCAGACACAACCTGTGAAGTGTGCTCATCTGCTTTGCAGTATTTCTTCAGTTTGACTAGAGGACTGTGGCCTGATCTGCCCTTCTGCACCTTTTGGAGGCCATCAATGAACTTCCAGGTGGTTGGGTGGCACACTCTCAGTTGTGCTTGGAGGTCACAATGAGCAGCTTCAGAATGATTGTTAGTGCAATCCTTGGTGCACCATCTTCTGACAAGATGATTTCACAGAGGGGTGGAAACAGAGGAGCTTGCTTACTGTGTCTTCTCCTACTTGGAGGACTGATGTAATTGTCCTCAAACAAGTTGAGAAGAGTTTGAAGCTTGTTGTGTAGATGTTCTTCTGCAGCAGCAACATAAAATCATGGAATATTTTGGGTTGACAGGGACCTTTAATGGTCTTCTAGTCCAACTCCCCTGCATTGAGCAGGGGTATCTTTAACTAGACCAAGTTTCTCAGAGCCCTGTCCAATGTGACTGCGAATGTTTCCAGGGATGGGGCATTTATGACCTCTCTGGGCAACCTGTTTGAGTGTTTCAGCACCCTCATTATAAAGAGAATTTATTCCTTATATTTAGTCGAAACCTACCCTCTTAGAGATTAAAACCATTACCCCTTGCCCTGTTGCAAGAGGTACTGCCAAAAAGACTGTCCCTATCTTTCTTATAGTTCCCCTTTAAATACTGAAAGGCTGCAATAAGGTATCCCTGGAGTCTTCTTTTTCCTGTTCTTGGGGCAACAGATTTTCCCCTGAAGTCTAGGATGGGCACAAATGCGAAGGAGACAAGCCTTTTGGCTTTAGGAGCAAACTATTTTTTGTGTCCAATTATTGAGTGGCACCTATTGTTAAGAAATGCTTCCTCATATTCTGAACTAGGTGGAAAAAAAGCAGTCTTTTAAAGATCCTTCTGGGAAGCATTCCTTTATGGCATTCGTGATAGCTATTTTGTAGTTGCAGTGAATGGACTGTGGTCATATATTAGGCACTGGTGTTCTAATAAAATCAAACTACTTGTATGTAGTGCACCGTTTGTCTGGCAAAAGGGTGTAGAGTGTACTGGATCTGTGCCTCTGTACTTCTTTGCCAGGATCACATAGACCTGGGCTAAGAGTTTTGAGACTATTGTAAATGTGCTGTCCGTGTACCGGGTCATGTTGTGTGTTTGCAGAATTGGAAGCCAACTTGTTCTGCCAAATATAAGAATCCTTCTGGATCCTTTTCCTATCTCACCAAGCAAGAATAACTTATGCTTGATTGGTATTAGTGAATAGGTCTTGTATTCCTTGTGTAGTATGAGATCATCCAGGCTTACTGGGACTGAAGGTGCTGCATTTAACTGATCTTGTCTTCCCTAGATTGTTTTTCATAGCTTCTGTTCTTGGAATTGCAACATGAACTGCTGAGCTAAAGTTGGACATGCATGAATGAGTAACTTTGTTTGTTCCCTACACTGTTTCTTCAGATAACTGCTTTCTCCCTGTCACAAATCTTGCTGCTTCAAAATTTCCTGCCGAAGGGGGAATATTGACTGTTCTTCTTGATCACCTCTCTGTTCCTGTTGTGAACTCTGGCCTTGCATTGTCCAGTCTGTTCACAATGTCCAAAATTAACAGAGGTATCACCTTCACTGAGTCTATTGAATACATAAAGGTATCCATCACAAGGGAACTTTTCCTCTCTGACTTCAAACTGTCATGGTGATCTCACAAGTAGCAGACACGCAGTATGAGTTTTGCAATGAAACTCTATATGTGTTTTACATACACTGTCTTTCTTCTTGTACTCGGGCTCCCCATGTTCCCAGTTGCCTAGGGCTGAGGAGGATGCTGGGCTGGTGAGATGCCATGCCTGTAAGTCCCTCAATTTAAAAACAAAACACCAAACCAAAAAACCCCAAGACTAACAAAACACCAGTCTCTTCCACCAGGCAGTGTTTGAGTGGCTGGCTTCTCTGCTACCCCGTGCCTGAAGCTGCTCCCCCAGTTGACTGCTCCTTCCTCTTCCTCCTAATGTAATGTATACTTCAGGCACAGCAGGAATGATCTCATAGTGGTTGCTGCTCTGCTTCCTGTGAGACACCCACACAGAGTTGTCCAGTGGAGAATTAGTGGTGGACAGTTGTCCCATTCTGCTCTCATACAATTCATATAGTAAATAGCAGTATAGGAAACTTGAAATGTTTTGGGCAAAGTAGTGCTTAGAAAAAGTTATTATACAAACTGAAAGAATTGTGACAATTGAATGAGATATTAAACAATATGTTTAAGTTAACGTTAAACTTTGGTTTCTGGATATTTTTATTGCACAGTCTGCTATTTATTTTAATTACTCTTGCCGCTTTCAGACAGCGTGCTGTTGTGACTCAGATGTATCAGAGACAAAATAGTAGCATTTAAAAAAAATTCTGAAAAAGTCTGTGAATGTTGTTCAGGGTTTCTGATCTCCGCTGTCTTTCTGCAGCCGTTGCTAAGATGCTGATGTTCTCTAGTAAGTGGCAACCTACACTGAAACTATTTTTTCCGTGGCTGAAGAGTGACAGGTTCTGTTTCTCAGAAACCTTGGACTTTAAGAACCAAAAATGAACTTGCATTCAATATCCATTGAGGCTCTTGATGATGTGATGGGTTTTTAGCTGGTAGAGAAGGTATCTGATAATTATAGTTGGTGGCAGAGCTTTCATTACCTGAGATAACAGGTGCTGCTTGCTCACACTGAAGTGTGACTCTTACATGTGTTGGCCTCAAGAGCCTTTATTGAGTTAGGACTTTGCTGTGGCAGTGATCTCACCTCTGTTCCTGATACTCTTAAGTACTGACACAATGGGGTGGTACAGCCTGCAGAGTTTAGGGACAATGCATGTGGAGGGTGCGTGTGTGGTTTTCTTGGTATGGGTTTTGGTTGAGTGTTGGATTTTTTTAAGTTTGCAGTATTTAGTTAGGAAACATTTTGATTGGTTAGCTATTTGTTCTATAAGTGGACACCAAAATGACCAACTCTGATTTACTCAGGTAGGCGCTTGGATGCATAGCAGAACATGTATTCAGAAGCTTTTAAAGTAAACTTCGCAGACTGGACGGTAGCAGTCACTACAGAGCAAATACCATGCTGAATAGGGAAAAGAAGTTCTGACAAAATATATGCAAGATGGAACGCTTCATGGAATTGGGCTACTTGATTTTGAACAAGGGTTATTATTTAAGACAAATGTAAGTTCATCTGGGGCAAACTGTTCCCTTGTGAAAACTGTCTTTTTCCATAATGGCAGTTGGCATCCAAGAGAGTGTGCTGGCTATGAGCAAATTGTGTCATCGGGAGGTATGAGTCACTTGGCAATGCTTAGAGTAAGGATAAATTGTTTCTGTGATAAGTATGATGCCTCCTAGAGAGCTGTATTTTTTAAAGTGGAAGCAAACCACAATTCACACATAGATGGCTATAACTGTAGGGTTATTTTTCCTCATTACAAAGAGCTGAAAGTAAATTGTTTGGTTTGTATTTTCTTTTTCTTTTTTTTTTTTTCCTTCCTAGCTTACTCTAGTTTTCATGCTTAATCTGTTGTTTGTTCTTTGAAGAACATAGTGTTTTGTGTTGAAATAAGAATTTTTCCTTTGAATCCTCTTCTCTCCTTTCCTGCTGCTTCTAAAGTTTAAATAGCTTTCCCCAAAGAAAAAGTGATACGGCAAAGAAGCAAGACAAGTACAGCTGCTGTTCTGGAAGGAAAAAAACCAACCCACCTTTTTCTGACTTTTTTTTCCAAAAATTTGAAGGAAAAAATCAGAAGGTAACTCTACCATCTGTGACTGAAAAAAACAAACTAAATATGCTCAAACAGACATGGTCAGACACAGAAGAATTACCATGGTGTCATTGTAGTTGTCAAGAATTAAGCTTCTAAGTATTTACGTGCTTCAGAGTGCAATTTATTTTAACTGAGACCTGATTAGTTTTTCATGTTAACAAGAAAGGGAGCTTTGGGAAAAAAATTAGTCTGGTTGCATTTGAACAGATGAGTCAAACACAGAATTTCTGCAAGTTCATAGGATGTCTGATCAGTACGTGTGCATGTTTCCTACACTTAGGGTTCCACAAAGATTTTGCACGCTAGTGTAAATTGCCACATAAGTAGAGCAGCAAAAAAACCCGCACTGAATATGTTTTGGAAGTTAAGGAAGAAGACGCATTACCTCTTTTTAAGCACCTGGGTGCTGAAAAACTGGCAAAAGTGTTGTCCCATTTAGCCAGTTGTTTCTGAGAGGTGGCCAGGTAATGAATGTTGTATGGAAGACAGAGGGTTGCATTAACAGCTGGAAAGTGGGGGGCTGAACATAAAAATCTGATGTCTAGTGTTGCAGGTGGGTGTTTGTACAGCATTGCCTATGTGAGGCTAGCTGCAGCAAGTTCCCAGCTGTTCAGAACTTTGATCTAGTGTCTATATAGAATTTATTGCATTGCTGCTTGAAGTATAGGTATTATGATCAAATGATCTCTTTGTAATTACGTGAAGTTAAAACCTTAGGTCTTCTAAACAGTTTTATTCTGGATGTGAGTAGCTTAGTAAATGACAAATTCTAACTGACCCTGCTTAGAACTGTCCCATCCAAAATGGGCTTGGATTTTCTGATTGCTCTATTTGTCTTTATTTTGTAGCTGTATTCTTCCCTTTTTAATTGCTATGTTTGTGTGAAGTCAGCAATTAGAGTGATTATGTTTAGTCTATTCTAGGATTCTTCTTCCTGTTAGCAAACTTCAAAAAGAAAAGGAGAGGAAAAACATAGTGTGCATTAGTTTGCAATCATGTCTGATGGGTGATTGAAGTATGGTCCACCCCTTTCATTAATGTCTTGTGTTATTTGTGATGTCCTGAGTTTTAAGTGTGGTGTTTAAGTACATTTATTCATATTTAAGCAGTTGAGTAAGTAACCTGATCTGTTTGTTCATGGTAGCAACCACAGCTCACACCTCCAGTAATCAGGTGGGGGCTGGGGCTCAATATTTACTGATCTAAAACTTTTGTACCTTTTAATCTAATTCTCAGTTTTCAACTGTGGTGGGATGATAATTCTAATATATTGAATAATACCTCTTATGGGAGAAAATATTCCAAACAGAACAATGAGCAATACAGGACTGCTAAAAAAGCTGTAATTAAATAATAATAATAAAAATGCTTGCACAGGAGACTATTGGAGTGGATTGCTTCCTGGTATATGCTAATAAACATGTATGCTTAATTTATATAATCTGCTGCATTTTTCTGTAAAAAGTCTTTTATTATAATAAACAGTAAAGAGATGTTTTGTATGGTGTATATTACAGCAGCTTCTAACACAATTTCCTTTATTAATTTTTATTTTTAAAGAGGTTAAAGGTTGAGTCACCCTTCCTATAAAGGGAGCTGAAACAGAGAATTTAAACAGTGAAAGTAGTGTCTTGGTTGCATCAGTGAGCTTTTCTCTGTGTGTCTGTCATCTGAAAACTGTTTCTGATTTATACAGAAGTGTACTATGCATTTCCACATTCCATTCCTAAAATCAAAGCTAGAGCAAGGTGATGCTTAGCAATCTCCAGCCTCCTAACTGCAGTACTTCTGATTGCACCTGACACAATGAGCCTCTGAAGTGAGATCTGTTTAAAGCCTGTCCTGCAGCAGAACTGCAGAAGAGCCAGTTGCAGAGGTAGCAGTGATGGAGTCTACCCAGAGGGAAGTTTTTTCTAGGGCAGACTACTTTGGTCTGGCTTGTCAGCATGCAGTGTGATCCAGAATTAGCCTTGATTCCTTCGCCTCGTGGGTGCCAAGCAAGATCAGAGATCCATCCCAGCAGGGCTTGGGACTTCCTTCTCAAACAACCACCTGGGTTTTCCAGAGATGCCTACATGATCTCTTGCACTGTTAGAAGCTAGTATTTGGAGAATCATGTCAAAGCTGAATAACTAGTGCCTGCTCATCAGTGGTGACGGTTATGTAATTACCATCAGGGGGGTTGGGTTCCATACTGGTTTTGTATATATTTGTATATATTCTGTTTTTATAATTATTTAATTTCATTTTCATTAAAGCTGTTCTAGTTTCCTTTTCTAATTGCTAAGTCACTCTCCCCTATTCCCTTTCTCTTCCCCTTTGGGGAGGGAAGGGAGTTAACATAGAGTGTCTGTTATAGGTCTGACCCTTAACTGTGACAGTTGGGCATCAAGAAGACAGGCACAACGTCTTTTCTTTTGTGCCCTGTGATAGGATGAGGGGCAAGGGATTCAAGCTTGAGTACAGGAAGTTCCATCTCAACATGAGGAAGAACTTCTTTACTGTAAGGGTTACAGAGCACTGGAACAGACTCACCAGAGAGGTTGTGGAGTCTCCTTCTCTGGAGATTTTCAAGAACTGTCTGGATGCATTTCTGAGTGATCTGCCCTAGTTTTGGTCCTGCTCTGGCAGGAGGATTGGACTCTATGATCTTCAGAGGCCTCTTCCAACCCCTAACATTCTGTGTGTGAATATACTTGCCTATAAAACAGGATGTTTTTTTCTGGATTCCTGGTGTAGTAATTGTTCAGCTCCAGGAGTAACCAGTTAAGTTTTTAGTTTTGCTTTGAGTTTGCTCCTGTAATTTAGTTTCCATGATTCATGCTTCTGCTTGCCAGCTGGAGTTGGTGTAAGGCTTAATTAAATGTGTAAAACATTTTGAACTTACTGAGTCATTTTTCTGAAATATGGTTTGTCATGCTCCATGTAGCTGGCAGACTTGCACACCTTTTTGGTTCTTAGAGCCGACTTTGGATAAATAATTGGCTTTGCATGGGGTAGTGGGTGGGATATTTGGTGTACATACTGTCAGCCTTAAAGTAACTGTGTAAAAAGAATTTTTAATAATTTTAAAAAGCTCAAAACTAATGGGTGTATACTTAGTGTGCAAATAAAAATAAAGTGTTCTTTTGTTTGCTTTGTGCTCATCATAGAATTTGAAAACTCTGGAGGCTTTGATGTCTAGGTGAAGTTTATACAATCCTATTGATGAAGTAGCTAGGCAGAATCCAGCTCCTGTTCCTGGAACCATGCAACCTCCCTGAATTTGAAGCAGGAATTTGAGAATTTATCTTTTTTCATACAGGCAAGCAGGAGTTCTCATGCACATCAGGACATCAGCCAGGAGTCTCTCCAACATTGTGACTCCTGGATCCTCACTTTGACATCTCTCACTCTTTAGCTCTGCAATAAATTTAGGTAAATGTAACTGAGAACCTGAATATTGTAAGCCCTAACTGTATCAAAGAACAGAAAACTAAATAGAATGTCTAAATTGGGAGAAAATAAATTTTAAGTTCAACTTCTGTATAGAATAACTGTTTATCTAACTTGATGATGATTCAATGTTGTTACGAATTAGATCATTAGGAAATTATTCTCCTTCATTCTTGTTCTTACGGTTTTTACCAGGTTCTACTAGTCTGTCTCTTAACAGTTCTCTTAAAGCAGTCTAACTTGCCCTATCAGCTTTGGGAGAAAATTTGACCAAATTTCTTTGAAAAGCCTGAAATAAACATTTAGTTCCAAATCTTCTAGACTGACAACATACTGTAGGGACCCGAGTTTTTAATCTTTAATTTTTCTCATAGTATAGATGCTAATTATGTAATTGTACCGTGGGCTGTGAATACAGGTACAGAGTGGATTGGCATTGCAACCCATTGAATCTCACGCCCATGAAACATTTTATCTTTGCAACAAGAGTTCACTTTCAGGAATATCTAGAGCTCTGGAAAGTGCTTGCTCCATGTTTGAAATGGTGTCTTCATCAGTTTGCCAGGTTTGGTGCTGGGACTGTGGTGTTTCCTGCAAGGTGGTGTTAAGAGGATAGGCATAGAATGTTCTCTTGGGAGCTGTCTGTCACTTAACTCCCAATCACTGTGACTGGATACAACTTTAGCTTTAGCTTTTTGGTATCTGGGCAGGGACTGTTTCTGGGCCTGAATAGCTTATTTTCTGGTGAAGCTCATGGCTTGAAGACACTGTGCTGCAGCTTATTGGGGGAGAGGTATTACT
Source organism: Actenoides lindsayi (assembly GCA_025331215.1). NCBI lineage: Eukaryota > Metazoa > Chordata > Aves > Coraciiformes > Alcedinidae > Actenoides > Actenoides lindsayi. The sequence goes on along the minus strand of WTSP01012358.1, from coordinate 50,270 downwards.
GCCTTCTGTCTGAAGAGGCCTGCTTTGGGGCTCGAGGTTTTATATGTAGATTTGAAGAATAATGAGTTTTTTGACCTGGTGGGAAAAGTATTGTCCCTGTGAGGCTAGAAAAAGTCAAGAGTTCAGCACTTTGTGTAGAGTCAGATAACTTCACCCAAATCTGTCTGCCTGTTGCATATGGCAAGTTATTGTAACAAAAACTCAATGTATGCTTTGTGTCTTTCATGTGAATACATTACACTTGTGTAAAATGCATGCTGAAATAATTTCAGATAACATGATGTATGTTCTTACCAGGTGCTGCTCCTTAGCTGGCTGTGATCTTTCTGCAGCTGTGGGATAGAAAGTTTCAGTATCATGAATAGCTAAGGGGTGGTGGCATGAGTTTCAGCTAACAAGTGTGTACCCAGTATTTGAAGACCCTGACCCGTGCTACTTTGGATATATTGTTATATTTTCTTGAACTAGCTAGACTGATGCTAGCAAACTGCAGTTCCATCTTCTGACTGCAATGTGGACATGCCTGCAGTCTGTTGCCATGGGGACAGATAAGTATTAATTTAAAGATTTGTACTGAAAACTCCCATCCTCTGGAACTGTGTGACCTGTAAGCACGCAATTATGCAGCATGTTGTTGAAGGATGTCAATGTTGATAGACTTGATTTTGTCGTTAGCCTGTTTCTAGAGAAGCAACACTTTAAATCACACTGATAGTATGTGCCCAATAGCAGATTTAGAATATTGTGGCCACTTTCATTGAGACTTAAGAGGGGTAGGTACTTAGACCTCTATTCTCAAAGGTTTTGTGAAAGTTGACAGATAAACAGAGATGAGAAACTCAAAGCAGTGTCCTACAAAGGGGTGTGTGTGTGTGGAGCAGAACTGTACTTGTCCACAAGCCAGTATTCCATGAGATAAATAGGCTAGGAAACATGTATACTATGTCCCTGTCCAAAAAGGCAAGCGTTAATCTCTCGAGAAACAGGCTCTGTTAGTTTTACTTCTTTCAGAAGAACCTTGACTTAGCTTTATTTTTTTTTTCCCTAGGAAATTTTTGTGTTCCCAAAAATAAGTACAGAAGTCTGCAAGCTTCTTTGTTTCCCAACAGAAACCTGATTTCACTTATTGTGGCTACATGGTGACCTGTTTTTAACCTTTTGTTGATCTAGTTAAAAGACCAGCTTTGAGAGAGAATACATTTGAAAGACAAAACCTGTAGTTTCTTGCTTTTTGTTCTGATGGGCAAACATTGATTTTTATTCTTGTCAATCGAGTGCTGTGCAAACCTGAACCCGCACTTCGGAAATAGTGGGTTTCAGTACGTGCCTGGGTTAGTTGAGCCCTGCTATGCCGCGGGCAATGCTGACATCTAGTGCAGGTTCAGTAAAACTCAACAGTCGTCTTATGAAGGTCCTGCAAAGTTCACTAGGACTGAATTTAAACTTAGGATGTCTCAAAGCTTTTGATGTTTAACAAATTATCAATTCAGACACCAGGTAGCTCATTTGTATGCCTCGCTCATATTTCTAGCAGCTATCGGAACTGCTGCTGTTGTGAGCAGTGCAACCTCAGGAGCCTGATATTTTTGGAATTTTTCTTGTTACCTGTGTTGATTTCCTTCCCCATCTGGCTGAGTTTAGGTCATCAGCCATATTTCCACATTGTATAAGGCAGACATTCACCCTGCTTTATACAGATGGGACTGCCTCAGTCATGTTACTGTCACACTTCGGGTATTGGTAACGATGCTTGTGCTACTGAGACTAATGCGATACTGTACCTTTTAATTAGTGGTAGCTGTTGAGTGTCTTGTTGAAGGAAAGAAGGCAGGGTTTGGGCAGTTGAAATAAACCCGGAATGTAGGGTGAAAGTTAACTGTGGCAAGTAGGTATTTCTAGTCCTGAAGTTAAGCTCTTGCAGACCTTCCAGATAAATTCTGTGTATCTGTGTTTTGAAACTACTTTGTGATGTCTTGTATCCTTATATGCTCTTGAACTGGATGTGGCGTAGGTCTGTTGCAGATGATAACACTGAGGTGCATATTAGAGAATAGGTATCATAACTATAATTATTTACTTTATTGTAGCAAGACTATCTTAATTCTCTGCACAGCCATACCCCAGCCAAGTATTAAAAAAAAACAGCTCCCCCTTGTCCTAAATCCCATCTCCAAAACAAACTGCAACCCATAATTACTCTACTTCTGCCACAGTCTGAGTCCAATCTAACCTGGGAGTGGCTTCTGCTTTGAGCATGAAGCTGGTCTAGATGACCTCTAGAGGTTCTTTCAAGCCTAAATGATTCTAAGAATGAGAATTTTAGCACCTGTTTTCTCCCTGTTTTGGCTTTAAACAGTGAGAAAGGATTTGTTCTGCATTCCTTCTTAAATCATAGCCTGCCACTGTAATAGAAGGTGCAAGGGAACTGCTAGTTGTTTCTTAACCAAATAAATAACTGTGTTGTCACCTCCTGCGCTATTGGGAACATCATCACGGGGATATAGCAGAGTTGCACTGTAGGGGTCTGACAGGGAGACTGGCAGTAGGCAATCTGGCTAGAGTTGTCAGTTGCTTTGACAGGGTTGGAATGGTATTTGAGATGCTATATCCAGCTGAGTGGCATGTACTAGTCCCAGTGTCATAGAGTGCAGGGCTGCAATGAGGTGTTTTGATATTTGTGGTATATGCTTTTTTTATTTTTTTCCCTCTGAAATTGCATAGTTTCAGCCCTTCCATCTTTTAAGTCTGTTGCTTAGATCTGCAGCACCTTCTTTTAAGCACCAACAGCAGTGCTGCGAAGGGTTAGGTGGTCTATGAGGTTCTGAGCATGCTTGTTTCTATCAGCTGGTCCCTTGAGAAGAAATGCATTGGGGGGGAGGGACTCCTTGTACATGGCTACCTCTGCTAAAAGAGGTATCGTGCTGCTACACTGCAGTGAGAGCCTCGAGTTGCGGTGCACAGCTATAATCTATAACTAGAGCAATGGAACTATTCTGGGGTAATGAGTAAACTTGTTAAGCTTGCAGTAACTTCATCCAGCAGTAGAGGTCTGTCTGGCTTAGAAAAAGGATTTAGAAGAACTTGGTAGCTTCAGTCATTTCACTCACCTCATTTTAGGGTGGGGTTTTCTTTTTGTTTAATTAATACAAAATTCATTTTTAAATTATTATTATTTTTTATTTAATAATAAGAGCTGGTCTGAAAGTGTGGCATGCAGTTTGATGAATCTCATTTGCCAGTAGTTGGGAAATCCTGGCAGTCAGAGCTGGTGTGAGAAGCCATAACTGGAAGCTTAAGCCTGTAGATTTCAAAATCTTCTTTCCAAATGCCTTCTTAATTTTGCAGATAAGCATTTGTGAGAGGCAAAATTTCTTCTGTAATGTTATGGCCACAGATGAACAGGACTCTCACATTAAGATTTAGCAAATTTGCTCTGTAATGGTAGTTCTTTGGTACTTGTACATACAGAAATTTTGAAAGGTGAACACAATGCAGAATTCCATATAAATTAGATATCTGAAAATATACAAAATTTAGCTGAAGGTTGTTGCTGTTCAGTGCAAATATAGTCTTTGTATTTGCTAATCCTTAATCAAACAGATCTTGCAGTTGCCTAAATCAAGCTGCTGTTCATTTTATTGCTCTTACTGATTTTGGTTTAACTGTATCTTTTAAGTAGAACTTCAGAATCATCTAATATTGATGGTGTTTCTGCTGCCTTGTTGCTTTTAAAATCCTGGATCCCCCACCACCCCTCAAAGATGAAACAGCTGGAAGAAGCTGTGAATTTTCCAAGCATTAATGCCCTTGCACATTGTTTTCAATTGACTTTATTCATTTGGTAAAGGTTTGTTGTACTGTAGGTTATGATCCACTGCTGAAGTTACTGGAATTATAACAAAAAGTGTAATCATTTGGTTTTTTAATCTGAGCAAAAACTTGTCTATTGTCATTGTGATGTTATAGTCTACATTCACATCTTTGGTACATCCATGTAATTTTACAATCGAAGAATAATAGCGTCTTTTATGAGGAGATGAAAAGGTATTGAAAGTGAATAGAAAAAGATTAAGGAAAAAAAAATCAGTAGTGTATCTATTTCTAGAAATCTCTTTCAAAATGCTAAATAGTACAGCCTATTGTGCCAACTATGGTGTCACTATGTACCTGCAGGAGGTGCAGAATACAAGCTTTTGAGCATCAGCCCTCCTGCTTGTGAAGTGTACAGGAGGTACTGCAGGCAGGAGGAAGTAAACAGGCTGTAACAGCACAGCTCTGCACTGTGCTGATGTTTCTCGTTTGAAACCCTGGGTACAGTTCCAGTCATTTCACCTTTGAGAAAGCATAGTGAAACATGATTATTGAAAGTTGTTAGAGGAACGGAGAGAAATTTATAAGCAGATGGGAAGAATGATAAAACACTTAACTAAAGGTGAAACAAGTAAGAGGTGATTCTTTGGATTTATGTGCTTTGGTTTTTGTATAAAGAAGTGAAATTGCCTCTTAAATTGTTCAGTCTTCAAACTTCATTTTTCTTTTCAATGTGTATGTTTAAAATGTGCAAGAATCACAAGAAATATTAAACCACGGGTAGATTCAAATGAATGCTGTCATGGTGTAATCAGAACAAGTATAAAAACTTACTCACCCATTCTCATACCAACTTAACCACCTGGATAATTCATTTAGATTTACTCTGCCTGCTGTAAAGGTCAGGAGAAGTTATGAATCGGTATTCAAAATCTGTCCTTCAACGGCTGTTTGAAGTGTCAGTTTATAAGCCAATAATAGTTTACTGACATAGCATGTTTCCAATATGTCTCAAAGTTACATATCTACCATAAATACATGAAAACCCAGCCCAGAACATAGAAACCCTATGTAATTCCATGTTGCAGCCAGAGCTGAGTGATCAGTTACCTTTCCTATAGCAGCTGAGCTTTTTTTTTTTTTTTCAGTGACTTTGTGTTCAGAAAGACACTTTTGGGTGCTTTCAGTCTCCCCCCATCTGCTGTCCACTCTTTCACAACACTGTAAAATTGATGCCTAAAACTTGAATCTGAGAGCAGAAGCATCCTTGCCAAGTGCTGTGTCTCATTAGAGCCTTGCTGGATTCCTGTAGGTGCATCTACATCTTCAAGGTCAGAACCAGCACACTAGTGTGAAAGTGGTGATTTGACCTTGTAATCCTAGGAATTTTTTTAATTTTTTTTTTCCCCTCCAGGTGCTTCTAGCATAGCTCCTGCTTTGGGTTTTGTAATTACTGAATGAGAGCACTGAATCCTGTCACTAAGTGAAAGAAAAGGAAATGCCAAAACTCTAACAGATTTTCCAGGCAGCCCTAGCAGTTAGGTGCAATTGCAGTAGCTCATAAGAAAAGTGCAGGGTGATTAAAGCTCAAGTCAAAAAAAAGCAATTTGCTTGAGTAGTCATTCCTCACAAGTGTTGCTATAGAAAGCTTTCTCTATGATCACAGCTTAAGCCTACAATGTTATGTTTTCTTTGACATAAGTATTACCTATTGATGTGTTTTCCTGTCTATCATAATGATAGCGGTTCATATCTGTCTTGCAAAAGCACTGGATTTAACCTTTTTTTGGCTTTATTGCTGAAAAGCTAGCTTTATCTGTAAGAGTATGATGGAAATTAACTATTGGGATTCCCCAAATTGTAACTTAACTGTGTTATACTTGTGGATAAAAATAGATGCCTGAGATTGCTGTAGAAGTTGCTGAATTGCAACTTTGTATTTCAAAGAACTCTTTATCTAGAAAGAGGTATTATATCATTGAGTAGTGATCTTAGAATTAAGAGAACCAAAAAAACCCACCCAAAACCACAACCCAACCAAAAAACACCCCCCAAAAAAACCTACTTGTCAAGGGACCATTGTATCCTTTGTATTTTCCCCAATGCAAGGGAGTTAGTCTGCTAAATAGGATGTGGTACTTACCTGGTAGACCTGGTGCGTCATTATGAGACAGTAGTTGCAGAGCAATGCTGTAGTGTGGCACCTCAGAGATGGGTCGTCAGGAGAGCAGAGCCTGTCAAGGGTGAATCTAAGCTTCAGATCTGGCAGCTTTTCTCAGGGTGCTGCTGGCTGGATTCTTCAGAGCTCAGTAATCTGTATGCAGCCTGGAAGGTACGAGTATTTGTTTTTGTGCTGCTGTGGCAGCTAGACTTTTATTACAGTCTCCTTATTGTGGGTGAAGAGTGAAACTCCTTTACAGTGTTGACTGTTTTCATGATGTTCTTTCTATATATAGAGAGATTCAGTGTCTTATTTCTGTCCAGAGGCAGTTCTTTAAATGTTCTTTAGATGCAAGTATTTGCAAGGTATGTACTTCTCAGATATTAAATTTCTTAGGAAGTTTGTTAGGCATTATGTCCATGAGCGACTTCCCCGAGAGCTCTTCACTGCAGCATTGTCCCATGACTTACACTGCACCTTTACAGTGAAGCCCTAATTTCAGTGTTGGGGTTGAAAAGTCTAAGTGCAGTCAAGATTGAGATATCACAGTATGACTGGCAGTGTCCTGCTTCCGAAATCACACCAGACCTTCGTGAGCTCTGGTATGATCACGCTTTTTGATAAAAGTGTTTGGTTTTGGCATGTTTGAAAGCATAGAGCTTCATTTAGAGGAACAAATCTTCGAGTCTCTGGTTATTCTACAAGAGGACTCTTCAATGAGAACAACATTTATTCAGCACACTGAATTAAGTTTCCAAATTAAGTCATTTCCACTCTGGTGTACAGTGCTACAGACCTTACCTAATCAATAGGGGTATTTGATCACTACAGAGGATGTAGTGGCATTTGTGAAATAAGAGCCATTTACTACATTACAACATACAGAGAATAATGTGAGAATTTTTAATTTTGTTTGAAATTACCAATGGAAAAAAAAAATGAGTATGGATTATTGTGTGTTTGTGTGAAATCTCCTGAAAAAGCTCTTGGCTATTGGTAAGATTTGCAAATGGTTAAACTAAACATCTTGTTTCAATAGCTGATGTGTGCTGATGTTGCTTAAAAAAAGCTTGTAAATAAAAATCAGCTTGAAGGTGGCTTGCATTTATAACACAGATTTAAAGAAACTACATGGAACTGTTTTACGCTCATAAAACTCTAACTTAGAGGGGAAAAGTCTGACTCAAACGTGGATCACAGTGTCCTAATTCACTGCAGATCATAGAGTGAATCCCTTAAAACCTTGGCATAATTGTCCTTAAGCTTTGGAGTATAACAAGTTTCAAAAACTAAAATAGGCTTCTCTTTTCTCTTAAAGTTGTTTTCATTTCCCTTTATTGTACCCCTACATCTGGAACTCTTACAGATGTGATGTAGCCACATTTCTTTTTCTCTTTTTGATTGCCTGGGTAATTTTTCTGTGTTTCTGGTGTAAAGGTGATGCCATTGTTTCTTGATTGAGAGCGTTTCAAGGGTAGCTCAGGGCTCCTTAGGGCACCAGGGGGACAAAGAAGGTTCTCTGGAGAAGCTTTTTTTCCATGCTTTTATTGCAGTAGTCCTTGGTACCCGTGCCCTAGGAAACTTCCTTTGTGTTGGGTGTTTGGGAAGCTGTGAGGAAAAAGGGGGATTTACATAGGAGTTGCTTGAGCAGGGTCTGCCAGGCAGTGATGCTTGCTAATTAGAACAGGAGATAAAAATCATATGCAAATGCTACTGCCGGTAGTGGGCACTTCCAAGCCCAAACTGCTGTGGTTATTTTGGAAAAAGAGTGGAATTCTGTCTTCCAGAGTCAGTGCTTTTGATTTGCTACCACGTATTTAATGCTATGTAGAAAACAGACAGTATCCCTTGCATTCTGCATCCTCATTTCTCCCTCAAGGTGGCTCTTGAGGAGCTGAAATTGGTGTACCAGGACAGAAGAAGAAAAGAAAAAGATCTGTTGTACCTCTAGGTTTTTGAGGAGTGTGAAGGAAGACAAAAATTTTTTTTTCTATAATCTAAGCTTCCTGATCAAATATACACAGTTTGCATCTTTAAGTACATGTTCCAGAAACTATCCCGTAAACAGGTAGTCATGCTGGAATCTTTCTTCATCTAAGCTATTAATGATCTTTAAGAGAGTAGTATCAGTTCCTTTGCTGTGTAGCCCCCGTTATCTTGAATATATTTGCACTAGCCAGTTGTCTGGATAGTAAGGGAAATCCTTTTTGCCCTATAAAGGAAACATTTTGGTCCTCTGTATTGACCTTAAGTAATTGAAGCTGGAAAACTTGACAAAACTTCAGTTTTGGTATTTTGAGTATGCAGATCAATAGTACCATAAGCAAAGACCTTTGGGAGCCAATGGCAGCGTATGTGTCAGCAGCTGCCATGCTGCCCTTGCTATGGGTTTGCTGGTAGGGCTGTAAGAAATGGAACTTGAGTCCTAAAGCAGCAGTTTTTGTGGGCACTGTCATGGCTCAGCCCAATGGCCATACGCTGGGTGAAAAATCCTCTCCTTGCTCATAAGGGCCTTGTGTCAGGGCCTGGGCTTCTGAATGTTAGATGGGAAGCTTGTGACTGACAGTGGAGCTGGTGGGACTTTGAGAATGGGGAGTTTGAATGTGTGTTCCCAGTACAGATGTGCAGCACTGGGGTTAGCAGGACTTGTATGTTAAAAGCACTTATTTTTTAGGGTGTCAAATTTAATATTGAGCAATTATTTCAGAGAGTCCCATTTCTAAACACAAACAAATACTGCTGCGTTTGATCCAATATTTACTAAATTATCAACTAATGTTTGCAAGGGGTCAGCTAACCAGGGAAGAAACTGCTTGTGTTGAGCAGTTCTCTTGGCATTTTGTAAGTTTGTGAATTTGTAAATCAAAACAGGAGGTAAAATAGAGAACTGTCAGCTGTGGGGACTGATATTTCATTAGATTTACCTATAAAATAGTGTAATTTTCAAATTATGCTTCCTTTTTACTCTTGTGAGTTAAAACAGGAAGATGTTCTATCGTTTCAGATTTGAGTCACAAAGGAAAGTATAAAGGTAACTTAAATAAGCGTAGAAAAATGTGTAAATCTATAATACCATCTACCTTTGTATAGAACCTTTTAATATTGGTTCCAGTGAAGAGAAACACTATACTTATAAAAAAATCTGAGCTATATTTGTCTTTAATATAAAATACTGTAATAGATGCTATATATACAAAACTAAATACAGCCATGGAATGCTTTATCCCTTCTTTAGCCTTACAAATTTTTCTTATGGCTAGCTAGCTTCTCTTGAGATGCTAATGCCATCTTTCCCATGACAGTTAGCATTAGATGGGAGCAGGCCTGCTAAGGACTGTGTAGTTCATAAACAAAAATAAAAAATACTTCATTAAAAAAATGGTGTTTCTTCTGTTGGTTAGGTCAGAAAGGTAAAGTAAGCGTTCCTCTGTGAATGAAACCTCTGCCATTTAAATTGCCCAAGCAAAGCCTGTGTAGCATAAACCAGCACACACTTGAAAAGGGCAAGTAGCAGTGCTTAGACATAAAGATGTTATGCATATGGAATTTGGAGGACTTGTTTGTTTGTTAGATGTTGCATTTAGCTGAAAGGTTTGTGAATAAGCAGAGACTGTATTTGTTAGGGCTGTTAACTGTCACATTTAACAAAAAAGCAATTATCTACCATGGTAACCATGACAGAATTCAGAATGTATTCAGACATACATAAATACCTAAAAATATTGCCAAGGTATGTCTTCAGTCCTCAATGTTTTTTTTTATAAAAAAAAAAAACAACCCACCAAAAAAACCCCAAATAAACAAAAACAACAGCACAAACAAAAAATAAAACCCCAGAAACTCAATATTATAGCTAAGTCTACCTTTTTTGAAATGCAGCTATTTACCTAAAAGTAGTTATGTATTAAAGGTAAACAAGAATGTCTTTATGGTACTTACAGTGTAAATCTAATTAATTGTGTAGTTTGAATTACACTTTAGAGAACTGGGTGAATTTAGAGGCTGGGATGAAGACATGTTATCCCAAAGGAAGGAAGTATTTTGAAATTTTTTAAGAGTCTCTTCAAAGTATTTGCATATACTGAGTAGAACCTTGCATCCTTTATGAGTGTGAGTGCAAAAACAAAAATGCAGCCAAATAATGCCTGTATGAAGAACTGAATTTCTAAGTCAATGCTGTTTGACTCTACTAAGCTCCTAGGTGGAAGCTGGGATTCAAAGAACTGATTCACATCTTGGAGAACTGCAGTAAGAATTGCAAGTTCTAAATTAAAAGTAATATGCCTCTTGGTAATACATGTCCCCAGATTGCAAGTTGTTGGGGTATTTTTTCCCCCACTATATAACTAAAAGGGCTCCAAGTTTCAAAACTGAGCTTGCTTTTTATTGCAAGAACTATTGAGAACAATTTATATTCCCGATGTATATGTGCAGGTGGGTTTTATGGTGTTTTTTTACAGGTATCTTTTGATTCTTCTCTACCTTACACAGTGTGACTTTTCTTAGAAATGTTTTTGTCTTTTAGCAAAGTTACTCCCAAAGAAATGGCCCATGTCTCACTGATCAGGTTCCCTAGTTGCCAGTTTTGGAACCATTTCTTGAAATTGGACTTGGAATCATTCTCTTGGCATTCTCCTGGTAGATGTCGTCCTGGTGCAGGATACCTCCAGAAAACTTGTCTACAGTTCTCCACCATCAGTCTGAATACCTTATGGCCAGAATATCTTTTAAATGATTTCATCAGGTCTACTGCTTACCTTCATTTGTTAGTTTGTTTCAGTGGCTGTCCTAGGTCTGTATTTTTCTTGTGACCAATACTTTGACACAGTTTGTGCTTCTGTTGCTTGGCGTTGTCAGTGTGTCTTCTTATTAGCACTTGGACTTTCTCACTGCTGCATAGTGGCATCAGTTCTCAGAGTCTGGTTCTGTGTTTTGCTGCAGCTGTGATTTGCCTGTTGTTTGGCCCTCCCTTAAATGCAAACCTCTGCAGCTTAATGTGTGCTTAACTTCAAACTTCTGGTTTCCTTGGCTTGCCCTAGACCTTGCCACTTGCTGGATATTAAGTATGTGTGCCTTCATAGGAATGGAACTTTGCAGTGATATTTAGGCATGTTTGTGGTATTTAAGCTTCTGAAGAATTGGACAGCAAGAAGGCAGAGAAACAAACACAGCCCTTGTAATAAGGGAATGATGCAAGTGGCAGAAACATGACAGGTAGAGGTGGATTATTACAGATTTGAGGGTTTTGGTTGTTTGTTGTGTTTTTTGTTTGGTATTTTTTTGTGATTTTTGTTTGGTTTTGTTCTTCAGCTGCAGCTTGTGTGAAATAATATTTATAGTGTAAAAACAAGAGGGAAAGATTTGGGAGTGATTGACAGTGTTTTGAAGAAATTTCCCTTGTAATGCTTTTCTGCGCATTCTCGCACGCACTGACTTGTCAAGCACTGCAGTACTGGTCAGGGAGGTAGCTTGATCATGAAGTGTTTTTAAACACATTCAACTAGCTGCTTCAGTGTGTGCTCCATTCTTAAACATAGGGATTATCCCATTGGCATAATTGAGGGTGCACACTGTTTCAGATGAGGTTGCCCTTGCTGGTTTAGGACACCAGTGATTTGAGAGATGCAGCGTCACTGGTGTGCTGCTGATCTTGTCCTTCCAAATCTGGAGCTGAACTTTGCTTGCAGATTCCCAAAGGGAAAGCAGCGTTTCCCATGATATGGCATTGGTTCCTATGGCATTGAATTAAATCCAGCATTGGTACATTCTATAAATACCTCCATGTGTATCTGTATATAATACCTTTGTGTGTAATCTCTCTCTTCATAGAGGATTTTTTTCTAAGAACTATTCAAAGGAATTCGTCTCTAAGTGATATAAAGAAAACATAAATGACAGGCTCTTTCCTGTGCTTGGCTGAGTCACATACCATGTGTACAATTAACAGGTGCGCAGTGGCAAACTGCACTCAGCAGTCAATGCTGGGCAGGTTTCAGAGTCCTGAATGTTGAATGAGTGTGTTCTGTAGCACAGCTTTTGAAAGGATCAGAGAGATACTGAGTGTCTCGGTACCTCTTTCTTTCCCCTATAATTTTTTGCTTCTGGATAAGCACCTTTTTTAACTTGGCAGGTTTTCTAGGGAGAGATGCAGACCTCATACCTATTCTCTTCCTCCTCATGCTGACAACACAGCTATAAGCTTCAGCTGAGCAGAAGTGTCTGTATTAGAGCTTCCTTGTTTGAGTCAAAGATGAGATCCAGACTAGCTATTGCCTTTTAATCTGTTGCTGGGCTGGGCTGGAGTCTAGTGACGCGTTGAGCTAAGCTGGCTGCAGCCAGTTAATAGAGAAGACTAAAGGTGTCAAACCCCTGCAGAATGGCTCAAGTACTTGCGGTTTCTGACCCGTATCCTGAATGCTAAAAAAAGATGATAAAGCTGCCTCACAAGAAATTACAGAAATTTTTCCTTAAAAAGGTAAAATGCTTTTCTTGCTTGCTTCTTTTCTTGCTTTAATGAGGTTGATGACAAACTTTGACAATTGCATTGTTTTTGTGCAGTCAGCCTTGTGATTTCTTTGCACCGAGACGCCTCAAAATGTTTTCTTGATGTAACGTTATTCTTGCTTTGTGGTTTGGGACACAATCATAAAAAAAAACCCAAAACAATGTACTCAAGCAACATTCTACATGGGTTAGTTTGATTACAGCTGCAATTTACAGATTCTGGCACCTTGTTTGTTATGCTGCCTTTTAACCTTGCTCCTTGACTTACTGGCACCATATAGTCTGAATCTGTCAAGAAATTTCAGTGTTCTCTAAGTTTATTGCAGTGTAAGAGAGAATGCTACTGATTGACTGGTGCTTGTTTTTAAAGAGCTTGATATTAAAAGATAATCTGTGTGTATTTTACCTATGGGCTGTATACTGTACTCTGTTTCAAATATACCCCCATAATTCAGTAGAGATATGAAGATACCTGATAGAAAATAGGTAGGACTCTGTTTAAAACTACCTGGGTTTTAGTTTAAAACTACCTCTAGACCATATTTTTCTATTAAGCACTATGCCTAGCTAGGTTATTGAGTGCTGTGGTAATTAGCTATCTGAAATAGCATTCTTTAATGTCTGCATTATCTGTGGATCCTCTTTTGTCAACATATAAACATTTATCCCATAGATTACGAAAATATATATGTTGGTTTTTTCCTCCTTCTCATCTTGTCTACTCATACACACAGTTTATCAGCAGTTGATCAGACGTGCAGCCTGTTTGTTCTGTAGAGCATCTCAATTTTTGTGCAGGGATCTCTCAGTTGTAGTCTACTGGAGTTTTGTATTTTCACCATGTAGTATAATTTCACATGTATGGGTTTTCATGTTGCCTCTAAATAAAACACTCTATGTGTTTGTATTCTAGCTAAAACAGTTTTAAAAGGGTGCAAGAGAAGATTTTCATGTTTCAGTGCAAGCTAGAATCTGGCACATGGCTCACTGATTTTTGGCACCTTCACAGATGCAGATGGTTGGTAGTACCTCTTACTCTGGAGTAAATTTCCAGCATTTAAACGTTGACATGACAGTTACGCTTTTGAACTGTCCTTTTGGAGTTTCTGATGTCTGAAAAGAGTTTTCTCTTTTGCTAGAGTATGTACTTCTTACTGCTGGCAATATCTGATCAAATGGTCATTATTCCACTGGGATATAACAACAGCTGTAGATTTGCTGTTCTGCTCTTGCATATAGGACTGAAAGTACACAATTGATTAATGTGGATTAAAGTGAAAGAGAAAGATGAATTATGATATATTTGATTTTAATGTAGTTTCTGAAAATATATTTAATTGAGCTACTGGTTTGAAGTGATAAAATGAAGGTGGGTGCAACCAAGAAGGTGATGAGCATAATTGAACATGCAAATAACAGTAGGTTATTGATAGTTGAGGGAGTTCTAGTGCAACTTGCTCTCTCATAGTCCTGTATTTTCCAGGAGAAAGTATCTACTGAAGAATTACATTGGATATGATTTATTGCAGTGAACATCTCCTTCGGAGCATACTCTTCAATGTTATGTACTGAAACAGCAGTCAAACATATTGGATGTTACTCAGCTTGCTATTTGTGTAGACACCGGACAAGTGAAATTTGTTATTGTTTTATGTGCATGAGGGGTGGTTTCAAAGTTAAGCCTTTAATGGCCATGTTGAAAACATGACTTTGCTCTGGACTGAAAACTGGCATGTCATGTTCCAAGCTCACAGTATTACTCTGTGGTTCCTAAAATCTTTTTTCGGGACCAGCAAAAAATAGCTCATTAATGGTATGTTTAAACAACCTTGTTGCCTACTGAACATGGAAAGAACTGTTGCCTTTCCAAAGAAAGGACAGACACTTAGTGCATGACTGTCCTTCAGCGTAAATTTATTTGTGCAACTCGGTTTCTTCTGAAAGCTTTGTCTGAAACAATCATGCAAAGGCAGAGGGAGGTGTTCCTCATATAGTGTAATTACATTAAATTAGCAAGCTTTATGAAATTGTTATGCATATAAAATTCAATGTAAGATGTTTCATTTAAGGAATAGATATGAAAATCATTGCCTGTAGTAAACTATAATTCAGTAATTGAGTCAGCAGGAAAATAAAAACATTTTTATTTGAATGGCATTTTGGCAAAGAAAAATTGTTTTTATTAGAAACTGGTAATTTAGAGTTTCACTGTTTAAGAGCAAGGTATAATCTCTGCTTACTAGGAGAAAAGCACTTAAGCAAAACAAATTAAGACTTCAGATGATATGTACTCTTTTATAGGGATCTGGTGCTGTAAATGCTGATTGCATGATTTATGGAAATGTATATGCTCTTAGCATTAAAAGGGAGGATTTTTAATTTTTTTCAGTGTTGTGAAAAACAGTTTGGTAATGACTGCAGTATTGGTGGAATATTGCTCTGTTACAGCTTGTGATAAATGTCTGCCTTTTCTCCATCACCACCAATAGGTGTTCCTGTCCTTAGGGAACACGTGACTGAGTCACTGATACAAAGGAGAGCAGAGTGAGAAGATATATAGCACCAAAGGAATCTGACAGTGCAGACCTCCTAGACGTCTTTCTGTACATTTGCACATATGTGAGTCTCACATATGGGCAAGGTATCTTGTGGTTTTTATTTTCTGGGTTTTTTTCTTATTTCATACAAAGCAATGTATTTCATACATGTGTCTGTAAGATTAGCTTTCTCTGTCATATGCATGCTTGCTGTCTGTTGCATTCTGAGGGACCTAGGCAGCTTGTTCTGTTCAGGAGCTGCTCTATCTTGGTGATGCTGCCGGTCCAGTTTGGATATGGGGACTGGAATCCTTCAGAAGGAAAGGGTTTTCAAGTCATGCATTTTAGTCTAGAGAAGAGGAGGCTGAGAGGAGACCTTATTGCCCTCTACAACTACCTAAAAGGAGGTTGTAGCGAGGC
>WTSP01012358.1:0-34738 GCA_025331215.1 Actenoides lindsayi | reverse complement strand
TAGGCACTGGAACAGGCTGCCCAGGGAGGTGGTGGAGTCACCATCCCTGGAGGTGTTTAAAGAACAAATAGATGTGGTGCTTGAGGATATGTTGTAGGGGTTAGAGAAATGCTTGGACAAAGGTTGGACTTGATGACCCTGGAGGTCCTTTCCAACCATAATGATTCTATGATTCTATGCATCTCCTGTAATATTCAATGTCACAGTTCCTGTCCTTGGTGATGATGTTGGTCAGTATGGGGTCAGCCCTCAGGAGTATGGGGAATTTTAGTGGTATTTTAACTGGCTTGTATATCACTATGTGACTATTGCAGGGCCTGTCTGTCAAGGTGTTGAAATGTGCCTGATCTAGCAAATACTTTGCTTCTGTCAGGACTAGGACATTGTTAGAGAAAGACAGTGATGGTCCTCTCCAAATATGTTTGAGAGTGTGGAAGGCATGAGAATTCATTTGTGGACCTGTTTTGAATGAGTATGTGTGGTTTCTCTTGTGTTTTATTTTCTAAATAACCCACCAGTAGGGGTGTGTGTGCACATGTGTATATATGGAGGGCTTTTCCCCAATGTAGTACAGAGAAGGTATAGGTCGGCTGAGTTGTCAGCTGGAGCCAGCCTCCTTGGCTCAGTTTGCAAAGATCGAGGTGTTTTGGTTCATGAGGGCTCTGATTTTGTGTATGATGTTGGTCCATCATGACCACTGTCAACATTGCTTTGTCTCAGAAGTAAATGCTAACCTTCATTTTACTTCTGTGAAGACTAAGATAGAAAAGCAAAATTGCTTCAGCTTGGTAGTTGGAGGGATACTGCTGAAGCCAGGTGTGGGAAAGGAGCCATTCTATTATTTTCACCCTATGCTGCCTTGGGTTGTTTTGCTGCTTAGAGCTGTTGTGGTCTGGAGCCAGCAAAGATGCTGACCAGGAATGAGGATGACAGATGACTCTGAGTGTGAAGACCTGGGGCTAGTCAAGCCATGCATCTTCCCCATGTAGCAAGGGAAGGAGAATAGTTTGGGGCTGGGAAGCCAGAGCAGGGACAGAGCTCTGGAAAACCATCCTTCTGTTACTGCCGCGGCTGCTAGAGGACTTGTAGGATGGGGCATGCTGGAGAGTGCTCTGTTTGCCACTGCTGCATATAATAGAATGGTTTGGTTTGGAAGGGACCTTAAATATTATCTAGTTCCAATGCCCCTGCTATGGGCAGGGACGCTTCCTGCTAGGCCAGGTTGCTCAATGCCTCATCTAGCCTGATTTTGAACACATCCAGTGATGGAGCATTTGTAGATTCCTTGGGCAACCTGTTCTGATGTCTTGCCACCCTTATAGCGAAGAACTTCTTCATAATTCCTAGGGGGCCAGCTCCTGCCCTGCGTTTTGCAGTAATGTCCGTCTGACTCTCTGGGGCTGTGGTATAGGCAAGACTGAGCAGGGAGAAGGCTGTTGTGACACATGCATCAGTCTCTTTCTCTGGGCAACCATCTGCTTTGAGCCTAGAGTTGACTCCAGGGCTGTATTGTCTTCCAGCTATAAATTGGTGTTATGGAATAACTGTAATCTTTTGAACATGCAGTATTAACTGCAAGTCCATAGATTTCTTTACAAGGAACCTTGATGAAAATTGCACTCTAGATTACCAGAAATAATTGCTTTCTAGACCCTCAAAGTCCAGAACAGGTAATGGTTAGGCACACCTCTTTGAGCAAGTGGTTGCGTACAGAGAAACGGCTGTCGAACTAACTCTCAAAGCAGTGGTTTTTCTGAGAAAAAAAAAAAAAGCAGAAACAAATGAACATTATTTCTGTCTGGGCTTAAAAGGAAAAGTTGCAAGCAGGAGCAGTCTGGGCTTCTCACTCTTGGTCACTCCTGGTCATTGAAAAAGACTTACCTACTGCAATTTCAAAAGGCAAATCTTGAACCTGTCATTATGACACTGGCAGGAATTAGGGATCTTCAAGCTCTTGGTTCCCATGTTGTTACTGCACTGAATGGCAAAGGATGCAACAGTGTCTTTTATTGGTAGTCTATTTTGAAAGATTGCAGGGGAAGCTTTCTAAAGCATGCAAGTTTCCTAAACATGCATTCTTCTGAATGTGTGTTTTCCCATAGCTTAAGTACTGCGTTCAGTTCTTGGTAGGTGTCAACATGGAATGAAGTAGATTGGTCACAAAAACAGAAGGAAATTTCCTTCAAGTCAAGACAAAGGCTTTTAAAAGGAGAACAATAAAATTCTAAGTTTAACTATTGTTACAGTTGTGTATTATAATGCATTTGATATATGTATTCTAGTGTATATAATATACATATATATGACTAATGTAAAGACAAATAATATACATATATATCTATATTAACACTGGCCTTTAATCATGTATAAAATGCTACACAATATTTCTGCATGTTACAACCAAAAAGTTGTATCCCTGTATTAAAGGAGTATTAAAGTTGAATATAAAGTCCTCCTGAACTTAGATTGCTTGATGATAACTTACAAAATTACCCTGGGAGCTAATATTTACGTTTAAAGGATTATATTCTGTTCTTTCCCCATGGAACAATTGTAACTGTTTCTGCCTTCTATATTGGTGTCAGAGTTGCAAAGGAATGTTTTATTTCAGTGAAGTGGGGAAGGGTTTGTTTTTGAGCTAATCAACATACGCATTTTTCTTCTCACCTTATTCTCAGAAATAGCTGAATGAGTCAAGTTTTAAAGTTTGCAAAAGAATTGAGCCTGAGGCAGTCTTCTGGCATGGAAAACTTCAGTCTAAATAGACTTGATTTGGCAGAAATAGGAGCAACTGAAGCATAATTCTGAGATGGGATTGTGTCAGCAAATTCAAGAGGAGGAGGTGCTTGTAGAGGTGGTACGGGAGCCACAATACTGAGGGAGAACACAGCTCAACTGTTAGGGGACTTGTATCTTCACACCTTCCCCCCTGCCCCCCCCAGACTTGAGTGTTTTGAGTCATGCCAAGCCCAATTCTGTGCGTACAACTTAAAAATGTCTACTCTACACCTCTGCTATGTCACTGGGGCAGCTACCACTACCCATGGGTTGTGTAACTGGATTGCAGGTGTGATGCAAATGAAGATCAAGCCCAATCTGAGAATTTGTTGTATGTGGTGAGTGTGCGTCAATGCAGCCTGGGTGGAGTTGTATTAGTATGTCATTTGCTATACGTGATACGGCAATCATTTCAAGGTCTAGAACCAATAGGGATTCATATAGACATCTAGGGATGATAAGTCAACCACCTCCCTGGGCAGCCTTTTCCAATGCCTGACAAACCTTTCAGTAAAATGTCTAGTTTAAACTTCCCCTGGTGCAGCTTGAGGCCATTCCCTCTTGTTTTGTCACTAGTTACATTTGAGAAGAGACCAATGCCTACCTCTCTACAACATCCTTTCAGGTAGTTGTAGAGAGCAATAAGGTCTGCCCTTAGCCTCTTTTTCTTCAAACTAAATAGCCCTAGTTCCCTCAGCTGGTCCTCACAGGACTTGTTCTCCAGGCCTCTCACCAATTTGGTTGCTCTTCTCTGGACCCACTCCAGTACCTTGATGTGTCTTTCTTGTCTTGAAGTACCCAAAACTGAATGCAGTACTCGAGGTGTGGCCTCACCAATGCCGAGTACAGAGGGACAGTCACCTCCCTGGTCCTGCTGGCCACACTATTTCTAATACAGGGCAGGATGCTGTTGGCCTTCTTGGCCACCTGAGCACGTTTCTGGCTCATATTCAGCTGCTTGTCAATCATTACACCCAGGTCCCTTTCTGCCAGGCAGCTCTCAAGCCACTCTTCCCCAGTCTTGTAGCATTGCCTGGGGTTGTTGTGGCCAAAGTGCAGGATATGGCACTTGGCCTTGTTGAAGCCCATATGATTGGCTGCAACCCATCAATCCAGCCTGTCCAGGTCCCTCTGAAAAGCCTTCCTACCCTCAAGCAGATTGACATTCTCACTCAACTTGGTGTTGTCTGCAAACTTACGTAGGGTGCATTCTATCTCCTCATCAATGTCACTGATAAAGATGTTAAACAGAAGTGGTCCCAATACTGAGTCCTGAGGAACACCAGTTGTGACGGGATGCCAACTGGATTTAACTCCATTCACCACCACTCCTTGGGCCTGGCTGTCTAGCCAGTGTTTTACCCAGCAGAGAGTACACCAATCCAAGCCATGAGCAGCCAGTTTTTTCATTACACTTACATAAGGTGAAAACTCCCTAAATTTCTGATATGAATTAAGGAAGTAAAATAGTATCTGTATCTTCCTGAGTCCAAATACTAGATGAGGCTGGTCCACATCTCTTTACTGGTAGCTTACTGGCAGACTTCCTTCTCCCTGTTTAAAAAAAAAAAAAAAAAGGAGAGAGAAGCAAGTGAAAAAACTAACAAAACAAAACAAAAAACAACAAAAACCCAAACGAAAACTCACCAAAACCAACCAACTAAAACCCAAAAAAATCCACAACACCCCTCCAAACATGACAGTGATGCAGGAGTACCTCTGCAAGTCACAGCAAATTACCACCTTCTAGATGTACCTGTTGACCTCCAAGCAAATTCCTTATGGTGGAGCATAATACTGTCTTAATGCTTCAATAAACTGTTAATTGAATGTGGGACAGACCTGGATAGCACTTTTCTCGAAGTTATGTTGTTTTGGCCAAGAAAGCACCCTTGGCAAATGTAACTGCTACCGAGAGATCTCTACTTTCAGACTACCACAAGCACTCTGTTCTTTGCTCGCAGCACAGCTCACTGGCCACAGGCCACTGGCCTGTCACCTGCCTTGCCCCACTTCACAAGGCACCTCTGCTGGCCATGAACTACGATTGCCTTCCCTGGCATGCTGGGTGAGATGCTGAGGAGAGCAGGACCTTGTTGCACAGGGTCATGGGTGTGCACTCAGTGGACAGTGCTTTTGCCTCCCTGGCTGAGGGTGAAGGACCACTTGTTCTGCCTCCTGAAGCTTACGTGTCTACAGTGTTTTGCCAACGCTCTCGCTTTGGTGGGACTGAATAATGCTCTCTGGGGCTCCAAAATGGGAAGGGAATTGGGATTTTGTCACCAACCTTTGTAAAACTGATGTGAATTTCCGTGCTGCTGTTACCCTATTATGTCTATGAAGTCTATCTTGTAATTTATTATCATCTTTAAAGAACTGGTACATAAAGAGGAAGATTATCTGAAACACCATTGTAAGGTCAAACAGAAGAAAATCAGCAGAAAACAGCTCTGTGTGGTGTCATACAGTTACATACATTAACCTTTGTCTTGTGTAGATGTGTTTTAGAATAATATGAAATGTTCTTCCTAAATCCTTCTTGTGAAGGGGAGACAACTCCCCTGGAGTTCAGGACAGTAGGAAGCTCTTTAAAGACTAGTTGCTATAACAGCTACTGCCTGAGGGCCTGGTGCTGAGTGTGCAGAAAATGGCAGAGCTTCACTCGTAGTATTGTGCAGATCTTTGTACTGTACAGACATTCCTTGAAATGTGCAGTCAAAAATTAAAATTCAGGGGGAGCAGTTTGGTATATCACAGCTTTCTCCTTTCTCCTTTCCTGACACATTTCTCCTTTATTAACACATTGTTTGACGTTACTTGGTGTCTCTTAGAGATCATATGACATCTACTGTTAGTTCATGGAAGTCCTTACTCAAAATACCTTTCTTTTGGCTAGAGGCAAGTGCTGGTGTGGTTTGTGTGGGGTTTTTTTGTTTTGTTTTTTTTTCTTCCCCTTCCTTTTTTTTCAGGATCTAGCCACTGACATTTGGGAAACACCTCAGGGCTTCAAATACATCCCTGTACTTTGTGTACTGGGGCAAATGCTAGAGTTTCGTTAACCCATAAAATTCACAAATCTCTTCTGAATGTCAAAAAGCAGCTCCCTGAATGGCTGGCTCTTGGCTGTATTCCACTGCCTGCCACGTGCCCCTGAGGGCACTAGTTAGTTAACTTTTACTAGCAACGGTGTAGGAAGATGGATGTGTATTTGCTTTCTGAAGCAAAATCGATGCTGTGTGAAGCTTACTGCTATGAATATGCTTTGAATATCAAACGAGAATTGTGCAAGAGCTGAGGAATTAGCATTCTGAAAAGGGCTTATGTGCTCTGTCTGCTAAGCTGCACAATCAGGGGAAATTACCCCCAGGTCTGTGGTGGGCATGTGACTGTCTTCTGAAAGGATCTTCTGAATGCGTGTGTGTGATATCAGATGAAAGTATAGAGCTTAGGAAACTACTGCATAAAAACTGTTATTCTCATAATTTCCTCAGTTTTGGTATGTTGGAACAGCGGGGAAATGTGATTTCTTGGTGCCTGTGACAGCACATTTGTCAAGTGTAACTGTACTATAGTTCCTGGATGTATCTCTGGAAAACAGCTAACAGTGCTTTCATATCAAGTCTACTTTCTCCATACATTTCTATGGGTTTGTTTGGGTTTTGTTTGTTGGGGTTGTTTTTGTGTGTTTGTTTGGGTATTTTTATTGTGAGATGGTATGCGGTATTCTGTAAAGAGAAGTGGGGTTTTTTGTTTGTTTCTGTTAATGCCTCTTCACGGTGGTGGTCAAATAATTGCAACTTGTGCACCACACGCTAGCTGCTGTGGTACGTAACATTGGAAACCGAACTTCTTGTAGAAGATGCTGCACAGAATTCAGCATAGCTGATATCTTTTGTCTGTAGTGTATTGGGCCTAATTCTGCACCTGTCATAGCACTTTTAGAATAGCCCTACAGCATGAAGGGTTCACCCCCTCTATAGCTCCAAGGGGTAAAAAGGCCAGAGGTAATTGCAGTCCATTTGCTGTGAAGTACTGCTTTTCGTGTAGCTTGGCTGTGCCCTGTGCAGGCTGTAGCTTTTGATGCACCACTGAATTCTCTCTTTGCTGAGCAGTCCCAGGCTGTCCATTCCTGTAACACTTCACTAGCGGGGACTCATGATGAGGAGGCAGTTGAAAGGAGCATGATGATGGAGCGGAACTTTGCACTGGGAAAGACTTAGTCTTGGTTTTCAGGAAACTGAGTCAGACTGGAGTTGTCCCTATGTTCTCTGGGGCTTCTGTGCTTGCTGTGGAAACATGGCACAGGAGTGTTTTTGCAAGGAGTTAGTCACTCAGCAGCCTTTGTGTGGACACAGCTAACATGAAATAATTAATCTTTGACTGGGAAATATGCAGCCTTGTCAGAGGAGTGATGTTTATGTGAAAGATGCTTGAAATACATAAACTGTTATCTAAAGCTGTAACTTTTAAGGAAATGTAGATTTTTGGTTAAAGATGATTACTTTTTTTTTAACATTTATTTATTTATTTTAGGATTTTTAGCTTTCTGATCTATTCAGTGATATTTTTTCTTGTGACAGGTTTTTTCCCTAGTTGGGCTCATGCCTTGTAAGGGAGTGCATATTTATTCATAAGTTCTGGCAGCACTCTGTTCATAGTGTTGGCTTTAGTCAATTCTTATTTTCTGCACAGGTGGTATGCTTAGATCCTTTGTTTTAACTAGACCTGGTGACAATAAATATCAGTTTCTTGTTCTGAAAATCAGAGCTTTCTCCAAAATAGCTTGATGCTCTGTGGTACCAGTTACTTTTCCCTTGCATGTAAATCTGTCTGTCACAAGGTGTACATGTAAGAGCTTAATGTGATGTTGTCATTCAGATTATTTATGCTTTACTGAACTGCAAAGCTCATGATAAGTTTTAGAGGGGAGAATGAACTACCAGCTTCAGAAACAATTCGTGAGTATCTTGTGTGAGCAAGCTGATTTCCTTCCAGCATCACCATTTCCTTTGCAGGTTTGCATAGCAGTTAATGATGTGATGAGATATTTATTTATTTATTTATTTCCCCCCTTCTTTAATTTATTTTTTTCAATTTTCTGGTTGATTTCTGACATACTTTTTTCAAAGTATTGGTCTGTTATACTTAGTCTTTATCTCTTGATCTTCTTCAGCAACTAATCTTCAGTTTTAGAAAGTGATAAAC
Organism: Actenoides lindsayi; assembly: GCA_025331215.1. Lineage (NCBI taxonomy): Eukaryota > Metazoa > Chordata > Aves > Coraciiformes > Alcedinidae > Actenoides > Actenoides lindsayi. The sequence continues at coordinate 26,755 of WTSP01012358.1, read as the reverse complement.
TGCTAATGGCATAGTTCAGTGAATTATGAAGTCACATGAAAATAGACATAGTTTTACTAATGCCAGGATAGTATAAATGTTCTCAGTTGTCTCTGAGCCCTTTTACTTGTGCTGCCTCCTCTGGTAGTTTTGGTTTTGTTTTTAACTTTAGAATTACAGTCTCTATTCAGATTCAGTGCTAGTTGGGTATGATGAGATTTATGCCATAAAAGCTTCGGAGCTGCAATACCTGACTTGTCACTAGCTATGAGTTAACAGCCCAGATTATTTCTTGATCCATTTACTGGGATGCCAGAAAGTCTTTCATGAATTTGATGGAACTTGATCCATCGTATGCCAGTATTTCAATACTTCAGCCTCATAGTGTTACCCCTGAGACGAGTAAACTGTGTAAGCCACAGTTCTTTTAGAAGCTTCAAGTTCTTTCTTTCTGTTCTTAATGTTCATGTGTATTTTTAGTTGTCTCTTTGGTTATATCTAGTTCTGTACATCCATCAGAAATGGACCTAAATTTGTACTGTATATACTGATATTCCCATGACTTGTTGGATAAACTGAGGCAGACTGGGAGGGAATAAAAGGGACTTCAACTACTGCAAGGTATTTAAGCATACTCATCTTGCACACTTTCACTTAAAAAGTATACATGTTACTAGATGTAAGCTAAATAAAGTTTACAGGAGAAGAATGTAAATATACAGAAATTATAAATAAACCTGCATGCTTTATATTATTTTTTTATCTGCTGCAAGCAAGAAGATTTGGATGCTGTTGCTAGATCTCTTATTTTAGTTGAATGTTTCTGCATTCTGGGCCACAACATCCCTAACTTTTAGTATGTGTTGGTTGTACTTGTCTGAAATGAGACTTAGGGGCAAAACTGTGAAAGAATACTGCTTGCTTAAAAGCTCTTCTCAAATCCCTATCTGCTTTTTCATGTCTCTTTCCTAGAAAGAGACATGAAATTTGGGAATACAATGTAAACAGCATCTTCCAAAATGCATTCAAAGTCTGGTCCCTTGAATGTTTTAAGGTTCAGTCTCTACGTGGTGTTCTTGCTGAATAGTTAGTCTTTTGGTGTGCAGCTAACACAAATGTTTTAGGATTCCTGCTTTAGCAAAATGCTTCTGTCAAAGTTCAAAAAGTACTAAAGCCTTTGTAGAAAGATAGCAGAAACTTGACTCAAACTACCTTTTTGCTTGTTTTTTGATGTAGACTATTTTGGAAAAAATATTTCTCTGGGCTTCACTTTAAGAAGAAATTCTCTTCCATGCTGAATCTAAGGCATCTTAAACTACCAATCTTCTGTGTGTTTTCCCCTTAAGGAAAAGCTGGTGGCCAAGCATGGAGATTTTTCTGTCAAGTCTATTGTAACTTCTCCTTGTGTTATATCCAAATGATGCAATTTTGAAAAATGGAACTCCTTTTCCTTCATCTAAATGACTTTAAGCTCTTTGCTCAATACCCAAATTGTCTCCCGTCCTCTGGCATCATCCCTCCATTCTTTGCCTTGTTTTCAACTGATTTCCCTTTTTGTTTTGTCTGTATCCAAGATTCAGCACTGTAGCTAACAGCAAAGCACACATGCTGTGCACCTTCTGCTGCAGGCACAAGTCATCCTTCCTGTTAGAAGCTGCACCAGTATTCTGAATGTCATTCAGGCCAAGTTGTTTGTTTCTTTTTCCTCTGTTTTGCCAGTGTAATCTCTGTCTTTGCTCTTTATTTCATGTTGTCTTCCATTTGTTTAATTTCATCCCCTTAAATACTGGTTTCAAGTGTCTTTGTAGCAGGTATATGCCATACATATTTCTGCACATGCAACTCTATTTTTTTTACTTGCTGTACTGAATCCAGAAGGTTTTAACAGTGACACATTCCATCTTTTTTGTAGTTTTCCAGGGTGATGCAGTGTCTTCTTCCCACAGTCACTGCTGACCTTCAGAAACAACTTTTAAAAGGGAGAAATATGCAAGTATTTCGTTTTCAAACTGATGAAATAAACTGCAAGCTTGGAACAAATCTCTTCTCAATGACTTTTGGTGTTAACATATAAAGGCAGATATGAGTCATGCAAAGAAGGTACCTTACTGTACATTTCTAGATATGATGCAAGAATAACTCTCTTCCTTTGTTTGGACCTTGATGCAGGCTACCAAACTGGGAGAGTCTTGGAGGAAATATAATCATATACACCATAGTGTTTTTGAGAGTAATAAATCCACACTCTAGTTGTGTAGGCATCAAGATACCTTACCTATTTCTTGCTAGGAGTTGTATCAGCTCAGCACTAATTTAACCTGTAAAAGTAATTGAGATGTGTCTTAATTTTCAGCTGCCCAATGGGGATTTCTGTATTTCATCTTTAACTGGTTTTCTGTAACAAGCAGAATAATATTCTGTCAAAATCACTAGAAATTATTACTGAAGGTGCACTTGTAACCTAGCATATAAACTAGGATTTAGTACTTTCTTAGAAAATACTCTGTGCTATACTTCTAAGTTTCCAAAAGATACCCTCAGAGTTGAGGAATAAGATGTGGCTGTGAGGTCCTCATGCTCTTCATGGAAGTCGTGGGATTGTTCTTTGGCCCAAGTACAAACAGTAAGTTCCTTAGAGAAGACTTGTGTCAGACACAGTCCCCAAAGGTCAAGGCTGGAATGGGCGGTGTAAAAGAAATGTAAGACTTATTTTACTGTCTCTAATCCAGGATGCACCCTTTCTCATCTGATTTCCTGGTGACAGTTAAATGAGAATTGCAGCACAGACCATATATTTTTATGTTTAATCCGATTTCCCCACCTTAATAAATTTTGGGTTTAATTTGTTTCAGACTTTGACTAAGAGAAGTCATGCCATGTCCTTGAAAGAAAAGCAGCTTTATGGCCAATTGGAAACTTCATTCTTTTCCACAGGAATTATTTCCCTTCAGCTCTGCTCATAGGTTGGTGAGAGTGGCAGCATTCCCAGAGCAAACAGTGAAGCCCCCTTCACGTAGATCAGATCATGCTGAACAAGATCTCCAAAAGGTCTGAGGGCTGGTGTGCACATTAGGATTAGGGTAGAGAAGGTTACAAGTGTGTCTTATTTTGTGTTTTCATTGTTGTACTGGGGAGAAATCCAAGGATGTTTATGCAATCTTTAGACCTTAAAAGGAAGTAGACAGTGTTGAAGGAAAAGCAAATCTTAATCTGAATTGATGTCCATCTCACAAAGAAATGAGTCTTAACATGGATTGCCAGTGCATTTCTACACAACAATACTAGAATCCAACAGACACATGGAAATGTTATCAAAGAAATACAATATTTGTCTTTAGCTTGAACTGTGTTAATCTTTATTCTTTTACCATAAAATTTTATATTCAAGTTTCTTGCTTTGTTCACAGCTCTTTGAATTCAGGTATTCCTCTGCTCTGCTTTCAGTGAATTACACCGTAGCAGGAGCCATACAACTATACAATATGAATCCACCTCCCCACACTTTTCTGACTGTTGTAGTTAAACATGTTGCTTTTTACTTCTCTATTTCTGTGGAATTTGGACTTGCCATGGTGGTTTGGTTTTGGGTTTTGTGGGGTTTTTGTTTGGTTGTTTTTTCCTCTGTGCTAGTGTATTTATTCCCCTCCCCATTATGTTGCACTACAATCCTCACTTCTGAAGAACTGCCACACTAAAAAAAACTAAAAACATTTTAACATGTATTTCTTTAAGTGATTGTTTTTCTGCTCTTCTCAGCCCATTGCTTGATGTTTTTCGAAATTAGCCTCTACAAGCCAAGTGATAGACATAAGTAAGAAAAAATGTCTTTATATGAAGGTTATTCTCAACCCAAACTGTTTTAAAATTCTGTTGCATATTCTCTGCATTACTGCGTAAGTATATTGTTGAGTCATTCAAACCACAGAAATAAGAAATGACTGTATATTTTCAAAATAAGTCTTGTATCAGTTTAGTTGTTTGATATAGTTCTTAGACATTAGCTGCAAGATGTTGATACTGTATTTTTGTGGAAGACTGATACGTCAAGCAAATAATTCTGTTTTTTTGTCACAGGATGTTGATAGAATTTCATTCCCTCCTATCCTGCCTTCTTGATAATTCATACTATTTTCCTACTCCCTCAAAGATAGAAAAAAAATCCTTGTTTAAAAAAAAAAAAGCCTTCTCAGCTTTTTGCTCAAATATAAGCTACATGTAAATCTAGAAAATAAAGGTGCATTTACATAGACAGAAATGGCCAAGGCAACTGTGCATTTACATAGACAGAAATGGCCAAGGCAACTGCTACAAAAACTCTGGCTTTTCCTTAACCTTTTTAATAAAATAAAAGAAAATGCTTACTTAAATTTCATCTCAAGGGGATTATCTCTGGAGGCTTTAACAGAATGCGTTGCTCATCTCTGAAAATCAAGGAGATCTTGCAGCCATCGGTACCCCTTTTTGTTGTTTCATTGCCTCCTCCCCAAGGAACAGATAGTTAATATGAGAAGGCATCCACTGTGTCTCACTTCCTCAGTCTGGTGGGAGACAGTAATCTTAGTACAAGACTAACAGCTATTGTAATCAGAAGGAAAACGGACTTGAAATGTCTAAAAATAATTTTTTGACACTGCTTTGGGGAAAAGCAGTTGGTTTTGCTTAACAGAAGACAATAGAAGGTGCATGGTTGTGCAGAGAAAAATGAGCTGTGCGTGAAAGCGTTAAAGTAGAAGTGCATATCACTTCAAAGAGCTGTGGATTGCCGTGGTGATGTGTACTTATGTATTCATAAGCAATATTGTGAGTGGGAAGAATTGTACACTGAGAACTGAACCTGTAATATTGATTTGTCTGAATTGTCTTACAGGATGGCACTGCAAATAGCCTCATTTATTTGGGAAAGAACGATCAATAAAAGTGAACCTGTGGGACAGTATCTAGTTATGAAAGTAACCTTCCATACACACATGAAGAAAACACATAGCAGCAGTAATGTATGGGGAAGAGGGAAAGGGAAATTAAAATCAACCAAAAAAGCCCAACAAATGTTTTAAGTTCCTTTATTTTCTCTGGAAGTCCAACAGTTTTCAGCACCTGAGATTTTGACAAAAGCTATCACTTAAATATTTACCTTTTCAATCTTCACCTCTGTAAGATAACTGAAGATGCCAGTAAAAAAATTTGCAGAACAAACGGTAAACCTAAAAGAGTTGTTTTATTTGTTTTGGTCTGTGCCTTCATGTCTGACGTTGGTATAGAGTGCAGGTTTAACTCTTTTCACTTTGAATAGCCTTGTAGTTTATCACATTTAATTTTACATCAAAAGAGCATTTTAAATAAGCTTGTCCTATTACAAGTTGCAGCTAAATTCTCCAGCTTACTATCTGACTGTAGTGAGAAGGGCAAACTCAAGTGCAGAAAGCAACCTGTTTGATTCAAAGAACTCCTGCTTCTACAGATGGTTATTTACCTGTGTTTGTCCACTCAGGTAAATCTGGCCTAACAAATCCTATGATTTTTCCATGGCTGCTGAACAGAGTACTTGCTGCCTCTATCTTCCTATTACTGAATATTTCTGAGGGGGCAAATAGTCGACTGTTGCAGATGATAAAGTTGGTTACTCAGGACAGTTGTGCGTCTCAATCCTCACACATAAGTGTTCCACTAAAAATTTGATTATAACTGTTTGCTTCTATTATTTCAGTGCACAACAGGTGCAGCTGGTGTTTGTCAAGTCTCTGTGTTGAAAAGCTTAGAATTTAATTTTTGGCAAGTCGCAGTGGAAGAGGTGACAGGATGGAGAGGTTAAGGAAAGGGGAACAAACCTATCGTATTAAGGTTATGTAGTTATTTAATTTAAAAGAAAATAAAGAAAGAGGGTAAGACTCCTCTAGTGCTTTTCCCCTTCTCCTTTAAACTGTTTTGGGGAAGAGCTTGCCTGTGGAGCTGGTTCCTGAATTAACACCAGCCTGTACTGGTGGACCTTGAACAAAAAAAACCATTGTTAAAGTAGTAAAACACTTCCAGATTTTCCTCTTCAGTCAGCTATGTGCATAACTTTGTTAGGAAGAAGTGGAAAGTGAAGTCTTTCCACTATTTCATATTCATCATTCAAAACTTAAAGCTTTTACAATATTAATCAATATTTTTCATCATCATGGTGTTAGAATTATTGCATTCTAGGGCAATAAAGTGAGAAAAGATGTCAAAAATGCTGAATGTGTGTGTTTTCAGAAAATTGTTGTTAACATTCAATTTTTACGCTGGCAACATCATCTGTCAAGAATATAGATTCAGTGTGGAACAGCTACCAAATGTAGAGGTAGTTCCTGATGGAAACTTTACATGTTCTCCTCATGTGACTCGGCAGCAACCTGTCAGGAGTATTTTACCAGCTCTCCTATTAGACTTCAGCATGCTGGTTCTGCTTCTAAACAGGGTAGATGTAGTTCTTGGGTCTGAAGTGGCATGCTGTTTCTGGTATGCTGGGGAAAAAATGTAATCTCTTGTTTACCTTTTAACATATGATCCAGCTGCTTACTTGGTATTAGCAGTAATGAGTAGTAGCTGTTCAGTATGTTTTGTGTGTGTGTGTATGTGAATATGAAAGCTCCTCTTCAGTTTCAGTGCCTATCTTTAGGAGAAAGGTTGAAAGAGTGTAACAGGTATTCCCCTCAAACAGCTCTGAACCTAGCAAGGTTGCATTAGCAACCAGTTCATGGACAGAAAAGATGTGAACCACAAACAGCCTGAATAAAATTTGCCAGAGTCTTGGTTTTGTCCGTTGTTTCCATAGCATGGGGCACCTGATGCAGCTGAGCAAACTGGCTTCCTCAAACCTGGCTAATGACACTCTTGCACGCTTGCCAAGGGAGTGAGAGGGAGAAACCTCCCCACCTAGGCTCAATGGGCAGCAGTGTCTCTCACAGAAACAGATAGAATTGATAGAAATTAATTTAAAAGCTGTCTGAGAGAAGACGACAGTGAGAACAAGGCAGAACAGCTGTCAGAGTTAAAGTGACTGACATTAAGTGTCTGTTCAGAAATACGTGGGAGTGGGAGGAAAAGGTGGAAAGGGAACAGTTAAACAATAGTCTTCAGAGGACTGAGCTGGAAAAAGAGTGACTCGAGAGGATTGATGTCTGTTTTGGGGAAAGTGAAAAGGAAGGTAGGAGTGAGCATCTGTAAGCTACTGTAAGGAGCTGGCTCAGGTGGTGACCATTCTTGCAGCCTTCTGCCTGGGAGCTCTTCTTCCGTAGGGGCAGATACCTAGGCAGGACACAAACACAGAATAAAGGAAGCCGATGCTTTTGCTTGCTATTGCTTTACAAGCCCTCCCAACCTGCGTCACTCTAGAAGGATCTATATATGTATATTTTTAATTAAGAAGTTTAGTCTGGAATCCTACAAGCGGATTTGAGAAACAGTATGTACAGATGAGTGACTTTTTTAATTTTCCTCTTATGTTCTCAGTCAAAAGCTTCTGAGGGAGGTGGGGAAGATACTCTGTGTCTTGTAACTCAAGATAAAGTAATGTCGGAGAAGTCCTTGTGATGAACTTTATAGTCTTCAAGGTGCTGTTAGACTGAGACTAGCTTAATTTGAAATACCACAAATTTAGCATTAAGTCTACTTTGTGTAAACTGTATTATAGTAACTTAATGTACGATAAGATAAAACAACTGAGTCTGCCTGTTTGAGAAGACTCTCCCAATGAAACAGATTTGGAACTTTTATTATTAGTGGAAAACCACCTACACCTTTGCAACTAGCTAAAATGCAACCTGAAAGGGACCCATAGCTATAGCCAGTTAGTTAGAGGTCAGCAATGGGATAACGTTTCACATTAACTAAATTGCATGAAGGATGAGTACAAAAACATATAAAATCCGTTAATTCCTCTTAAGCTCCCACTAATCTATGTGATTGTGGATAATCCTTTGGGGTGGCACCAAAATCAGTATGTGGAGTACAGTCATAAGGATGATGTTCAGCCTTGCAGCATTGCCTGCAACCCACTGGCACTTTTCAGAAGTTACATTGCATGTAGTTTTCTTCTCTTTAATCAAAACATGAGTGTCTTCAAAGATAGAAGTCATCATCCTCTTCCTTTTTGTCCTCTGCCTTGGGTTTCCTCTGTAAACTTACACTGGATGGCAAAATGTCATTTCAAATGATCTAAAAGCAGAGCTTTATTTAGATGGTGTTTAGTCAAGAAAAGAGATATTGAAAACACAGAAGTTCCTGACATGGTGGGGAAAAAGCGAATTAAGACTTCCATGTTCATTATCTTTCGTTATAAGTCGTGTGTTGAGGCTGTTTACTTCAGGCATAATATTTTTTTTACCCAACTTACCAAAGATTAGTAATGGTCTGTCTACTTAAAAGACCATTTGATCTACTGTGTTGTTTTCCTATTCCTTTCCTTTTCCACCTCTGCCACTAAAAAGTATTTCTCAAGACAAGATGAAAAATCCAAACCCATCAATTAGAGCAAGGAATTAAAAGATGTCTCAGTTACACCTAGTGGTCTTTCTTACTGCATGCACGTTGTTCTTCCTTCACTGGTCTCTAGGAATAATATAAAGTGAGTTTTGTTTTCAAAAGATAGAGATGTATTTCAAAGCAGTCCTGAATTTGTGACACTGGAAAACGAAGAAGGGGTAGATACAGGGAAAGCATTCTTACAGCTGAACTATTACATGCTTTATGAAGAATATAATTTAATTGAAAATCAGTGTTGTTTACAGTTCAGCTTCATAAGCTTTTATTTACTTTTTGCAGCACTGACTTCTGTGCAAATAGTTCCTTCTAAGCTTTAGCAGCATTACCACTGCAACTTGTTCAGACAGATGGTGTGCTATTAAATCCACCTGACTACTTAATCAACAGTGAGAGTAGGCATGAATGGTTTAGCTGGTTTTAGGGAGGAAAAAAAACCCCTACCATTAATACTGTAATTGATGTAGCATTGTTCATGAGAGCCTTGACAAGTGGTAATGGGAACTCCTGAAAGTCTTGCCTAGATTTATTTTTAATTAGATGATTCTTTCATTTCACTGTTATTCTCATAGTCTCACTTTGGACTTCTGAGCTTTAAAACATTACACTACGTGAAAATAAACCTTGTACTAAAGATAATTAAAGGCTTTTATTATACTGGAAGGAATTGCTATTTAAATATGGCATCAATTATAATAAGATATATTATTGAGAAAGTTAAGAGCAGCAATTAAAAAAAGAGAAAAGCATTGATCTGTATATATGAATAATTTGCAATGACTCATGCAGGTTGTCAGATCACCTGACTCAAGGACTTTGTTCCTATAAGAAAAAAGCCATGGCTATTAACCACTGCCCTTTCTAGACTTGTCAGTAGAGCTTAAATCAAGCGTATGAATCAAGAAAGAAAAAAACAACCCCCAAAGTATTAAGTCTATTTAGTCTTATCCAAAGTGTAAAACTAACTTGGTGAGTCTTGCTTTGTTCATGATTTTCTCCTTCTGTATGTGGTTTTTGATATTTACCTGGGAAGCACCAGCCTTGCTACAAGTTTTGTTAGCGGAGAGGGATTGTTGAGTTGGTTCCTTTTTGTGTTTGCTGTAGTTCAGTAGTACTGGGAGAAATGATTGCACAGTATACACTTATGTCAGCCTTAGAGTTTGCTTGCATATTTATGTGGAACTAGTGATTTAGGATCTTCTATTAACTGATCACTGTTGCTTTTTACAGCATATGGAAACACATAGAGCAGTTTTTATCCAAGCCAAACTTAAGACACCAAGCTGTGCAGACCTACAGGATTTAGTATCAAATGCAGAGGAGCTTTTAAGTCTGTCTTGTTTCATTCTTTCAAAAACTAAGAATGAATGTGCTTCTTACATCTCATGTGTATTGGTTATTTGCCTGGTTGCTCTCAAGACTGCTTTTTTCTTATAATCAAGACAATTTTTTTTCTTTCTCACAAAAGACTCAAGGTTTGTGATTCATTTTGAGCTAAGCAATTTTTTGGGACCTGCAGATATATAGCGATATATGAAAGCAAAATGAAGATCAAAACCAAGCGGCACAGTGTGGGAGAAAGAGACAGTGGAAAGTGCTTAGCTTTTGTTAACTTGGTTTTATTAAACGAGTAAACTTCACCTTCATCATGGAAAAATTCCTATCACTTTCCCATGATCACTGAATACCTTAAATGGTGAGGTGGGGTGGAAGACTTTAAAAACTGCGAGATCAAACAGTGCCACCTGAAAAACATACGAGGACCTGCAGAGATACTATTACTGGATATTAGCCCCAGAAGTAGAAAAATTATGACCAGCTATCCCATGAATTTAGAAATTCATATTCTAAGTAATAGCTGCTGTAAAATAAGACCAGAATATCTCCAAACATATATGACTGCAGTCTTTTTAATCCACTCCAAAGATTACCTCCCCATACCTCTAACTCTCCTATTTTGTTTTGTTATTGAAGTTCACATACATAAAATGTTTGTTATAGGTCTCAGCAGTGCTAGTTCTGATGCACTTAAATAACTTCTGTGATTCTCCTATGGTCTGCTTCACCTTCAATCTAATTTACGGTATATTAGCTCCTTCCATCTCTCCATTACAGTGCTTTTCTTCTCTCTCAGTTGCTTGGTTGAGAATGCTGATAATACACGTTATTAACTTCCTGACCCTGGGCTTATGATGTATAGAGAAGTTATTAAGGGTTTGAGGTATTAATGACCAGAGCTGATGGCAAGCTTTCCAAGCATGTTGCTCATCTGATGTACAAGGTTAATGTTACTGTTTGATCTATTTGATGATGATCAATAACATCAAATATTTGCTGAATAAACTTCCAGGAATTTAATCAGTTATTACAGATAGCAGATAAAATGAGGGCAAGGCAGCCTAATTCATATTAGTTTAAAAGGCTGGCCAAGAAAAATAGTCTTGTAGATGTTGAACTATTTAACAGCTCTTAGTTTCAGGCTTAATGGCAGGCACCGTTGTAAGAGACTGTTCTACTACCTAATTAGTTTTTCCAGACACTTTCTCAGGTAGTGTTAATAACAGATGATTACAGCTAAATCTTTGTGAAAGAAATGGTAATCAGATTTTGCTGTGGTGGCTCTTTTGGCTTTATGTCCCTCTTTATGCCATTCAAGGCAAGTATTAGAGGAAATCAGTAGTTTCAGTGTGGTCCAAAGGACTGGACACTAGTACAAGCATTTGTACCCCTTGGGGATTGAAGCTTTGCTTTGTATATAGATGGAGAAGAGATTACAGTTTAGTTTCTTCTGAAGGAATATGGTATACATGAATCAAAATTCCTAGGTGATCCAAATCAACATGTATTAGTGTGAATGATGGGAGGATTTTCTTCATAATCCCGTTGCTGCTCTTAATAGCACAGTACTGCATGCATATATATGTTTTCTAATATTAGGCAACAAATGCGATGATGTAATAAGTGCAGTCCTACCTTTCTTAGCAATAAAAGGATAATTGGTTTCCACAGGCTAACCTGGGCAGAACTATTCCTTCATAACTTGTATATCTAGGTATCTTTTTCTTATGAGCCTAATTTGTATTGTGAAAAATTAAGCATGTGGCTTGATGTCTAGATAGTTCATGCATCTAATAATGTGGATTGACTTGTTCATTCCCTGAATTGTCTTTATGGACTCATTTTGATATAACATTTTCTCAGTTACTGATCTGAGTGCTTCAGGAGATGGCTGAACCCTCCACAGTTTTTCACTCCAGAAATGGCAGTGCAGCAGCTGGAACGAAAATGTTCAGATACAGAGAATCTTCAGTTTGCATAAATCAAAAGGATGACACTGATGTATTGCACCTGGGGATCTAGGCCATCAGAGAGATAATGTACAATGAATAAAACTTGATTGAAGTGTGCTATAAGATTCATTTGTGTAAAATATGTTATTTATAGAAAAAATACACAATACCACAACTATGCTGGAAGTATTGCTTAGGCAGACTGTTTTCTAGACAGTTAGTAGCCAGCCAATGGAAAGTGTAAATTGTGGAATTTTCCTTTTGATATAAAAGAAAATGTTCTCTCTTGAGACGCACGTTCTATCCTTTACTGCATTTTATGTTGTTTCATAAGCTGCTTAATTTTACTTCTCAGTTTCATAGTTTCATCTATGTCCCATAGCAAAGGCAATCCCTGAAAGATGATGAGAGAAGTCCCAGCAGAACTGCTTCTCTTCCCAGTTTTATAGGACTGGGTACTAGCTGAGAGCTTTGCATGGGTCGTCTTTTTTTTTTTTTCACCCTAGTTTTCCTCATTTGTGGAGCAAGCCCTTACTTCTGGAATTGCTATACTCTTCCTCTACAAGACGCAAGTGCTTTGAAGCCTGGTGCTTTGCTGACTTTCATATTTGTTTTCCATGCTCTGCTTCCAAGAGTTTGGTGAGATGGGTTGAGAACTGGCTAAACAATAATGCTCAGAGGGTTGTGATCAGTGGTGCAGAGTCCACTTAGTGACCTGTAGCTAGCAGTGTTCCCCAGGAGTCAGTACTGGGTCCAGTCTTATTCAATTATTCATCAGTGACCTGAATGAAGGGACAGAGCGTATACTCAGCAAGTTTGTTGATAATGCAAAACTGGGAGGAATGGCTGACACGCACCAGAAGTCTGCGCTGCTGTTCGTTGAGATCTGGACAGACTGCTGAGCTGGGCAAAGGAGAACCAAATGAAGTTCAAGTGTAGCATCCTACACCTGGGGAGGAATAACACCATGCACCAGTACAGGCTAGGGGTAGACCTGCTGGAGAGTAGCTCCATGGAGAAGGACCTTGGAGTCCTGGATAGTAAGTTATCCATGCAACAGCAATGTGCCCTTGTGGCCAGCAAGACCAATAGTATCCTGGGGTACAAAATGAAGAGTGTGTCCAGCAAGTCAAGGGTGGTTCTTCTCTCCCTCTACTCTGCACTAGTGAGACTACATCTGGAATATTGTGTTTAGCTCTGGTGTCCCCAGTTCAAGAGAGACAGGGAAATACTAGAGAGAGTCCAACAGAGAGCTATGAAGATGATTAAGGGACTGGAACATCCCTCTGATGAGGAAAAGCTGAGAGACCTGGATCTTTTTAGTCTGGAGAAGAGAAGACAGAGGGCATCTTACTAATGTTGACAAACATCTGAAGTGTGGGTGTCAAGTAGAAGGGGCCAGTCTCTTTTCAGTGGTGCCCTGTGATAGGATAAGAGGGTAATGGTCACAAAATGGAACATGGGAAGTTCCACCTCAATGTGAAGAAAAACTTTCCTGTGAGTGTGACAGAGCACTGGAACAGGCTGCCCAGAGAGGTTGCAGAGTCTCCTTCTCAGGAGACTTTCAAAACCCACCTAGATATGTTCCTCTGTGGCCTGCCCTAAGTGATCCTGCTCTGGCAGGGGAGTTGGACTCACTGCTCTCTGGAGGTCCCTTCCAACCTCTATGATTCTATGATCAATCTCTATCAGCAGAGTATGTGGTGGGACTTTCACTTTTGCATCCCTACTTAGGATGCACCTAGAATTAAGCAGTGGTGCTTTTATTTCTTTTGACAAACACTTTTTCTCAAGGAACAATCTCCTTGAAAAGTTCTATGCTAGCAGAGTGCCAAATAAACACTAAGGAATATGATATTTAGCGAACATAGGTATTTCATCTGAGAAGACAAAAAGTGGATTTAAGTGCCAACAGTAGAGAGATTCTAGGAAAACCATAAATATTCCTTTTTTTTTTCTTTCTTTTTTCGGAATTATGCTACTGGAATAAGCAGGCATAATAATGACCATCCATACACTTATTTTAAATAAATGAAACACCTATATGCAGAGACTTTTTCCACCATGATTTCCTCTTTTCCTTTGTACATTTCAACCTAATGCTTTGTGTTAACTAAACATTTCTAATATGTATGAAGAAACTATATAAATGATGACAGTCTTTTCTACCTCCTTCTTGTGAAAGGTTCTGCATCGGTTTGCTTAACTGTTCAGCTGCCAGGAGGAGCAGTTTTTCATTGATGAGGGGAAAATATTTTACTGAGAATTATTGAGATGTTGATTCATTTATGGATTAATTGATTGATTTAAAATGACTTTCTTCTATTACCATAGTTGCTCAAAATGTACTCGACTTACTAATCATCACTACCCTTTTCAAACCTTTTCTTTGACATTTTTAATCATTTAAGCCAGCCATTCTATTGTCCTAGAGTTACTTTGTGATACAGCTGCTAAAGTAGGGACTGAATAATGTCACAGAACTGGCTTATGTTTTTAATTCATTTAACAAGCAAAAGGTCATGAAGGACAATACAGAAAATTGAAGTCAGGCTGTGTTTATATCCTCTCTTTTCTCTTTGGAAACTTGGCCCTGTTTGAAAGTTGCAGTTTCTTTGGTTGCTTAAATATTTTCCTTAAATACTGTGAACTCTATGGATACTCTGCTTTTTTTGATATTTCCTTGAACCAGTGTAATACTTCGTAGGGGATAAATGTCTTTTAAGCTTCCATCACAATGCATGATGTACCAACATTTTTGAAGTACCAACAGCATATCTAATACAATTAACAGGTTCTTTTCACCTCAGCATTTCACTGGTAATTTTGTCATCTCTTTTCTTGAGTTATGCTACATCCATTTTATTACTGCTTCATAAATGAACTAGGACTTTTCTCTCTCTGCTTAAATATGTAACCATTCATGTTGGTTATGGACTTTCTTAATCAAAAGTCTTCATCTAATCCTTACTTTCTGTAAGCCAAAACAATCATATCTTTTTCATACAGGTTGCTCATATCATGTGCTTTATAGTTAACATACATCTATTGAACACATCAGCAAATTCGTAAGAGGGGAACTCAATAGGAGGATGGAGGATTTTAAGATTAACATGGTAAATGATTGTGTAGAAATGATTGGGGTTTGTTGAATGATTTCATGGAACATTTTAATCATTCAAGTATTTCAAAAATTTTGGAGGAAATAGTGTTGAACAAATCTAATGTGTTGTTATTCCAAGGCTGGCTGAGCATTGCTATTTTAATTTATACAGTAGCCTATTAAAATGTTCCTTTTATGTGCTTCAACTATTGAAGTAGCTTTTTCATAGCTTTATTCTAATGTCTCTTTTGTCAGAAAGATGTATAAAAAGTACAGTAACTTGTATGTCACTGAAGGGATTCTCATTCGGTATTATCCACAGCCATGAGAATATAGTTAGAAACCTGGAGAGTACCTATGGGTTTCAGAGGGCATG
This sequence comes from Actenoides lindsayi, assembly GCA_025331215.1. Classification (NCBI taxonomy): domain Eukaryota; kingdom Metazoa; phylum Chordata; class Aves; order Coraciiformes; family Alcedinidae; genus Actenoides; species Actenoides lindsayi. The sequence continues at coordinate 11,505 of WTSP01012358.1, read as the reverse complement.
ATCAGATAAAGCACCTTGCTAGCTCTGTGGTGGTGTAGAGCATTTGAATGTATGATGTGCATAACACAAGCTGCATTCATGCACCTGCTTTCAGCCAGAGGACAGCAAGATTATTCTTTAAATATAGGAAGCGAAATTTATTACAGGCTAGGTTCTTCTTTGTCTTATACATCTTGGAGCTGATGATCTCCTTGCAGGTCAGTATTTTCTGATTGGACTGTAGTTAGAGTCGGCTTGTCTAGGGTAAGAAACTCTACAGACAAGATGTAAGAGCAGATCCCTGTTTCTTTTGTGTAGATCATCACAAATGCGATGAGGCTCAACTAATAGTTTCCAATCAGTATTGGGATTTAGCTTTACTAAATGCTATAAGCATTCAAGAAAGAAGACTGTCTTCTCCCCAGGCTTGATGACCTGGAATGAATGTCTGACAAATTAATGTAGGCTTAATAAGCCAAAGCAGGTTTAAAAAACCCAAACAACAAAACAATTAAGTGCATTGCTTATTTTCACTTTCCTCCCCCCTTGTTTGCCAGGTCAGAGGAGCCACCCCAGAAATGGAATATATTAAAATTTTTAAACCTGCTTGAAACTAACTGGTTCTCAGCTGCTGCTGCTCCTGCACATATGGGATGTAATAATTTTAAACAATACCTATTTCTTATTGGACCAAATACAACTTTGAATAGAAATTGTAAAAATAAGAAGATTGAGGAATTGGATCTGCATTAATAGGGGGAAGCCTAGTGCCATGTAGGGTGGTGGTGCAGATTCTTTCTTGTAGAAATGAGTGCTGGGGAACTGCTACAATATCCAAATATCCTGGTGTAGTTTCACTTATTGTATCAAAATGATAACATTTTGTCATGAAACACTGAATTTCTTAACAGGAAAGCATCACTTTTCAGTGTTTTGGACATTTTTTTTATTTCTTCTTTCCTTGTAATTCTTAGTGGTTATGTCAAGAATCAGTGTTTTTATACCAAGAAACAGTAGTACTTTCACCTTGGTAATATTTTGCTATATACTCTTAACATATTCGTATACTCTGCTACTCAAAATCATATGATTTCACTAAGAGTAGGACTGCCTTATCTAGGAACACTTTATACTACCCGGAAGAGATAAAGCTGAAAGGGTTAAAAACAACTGGAAGTTGTTTAAAAAAAGAACAACAAAAACTATACTAAGAAACCTAAAGCAACCATGAAGTGGGGGAGGAACGGGTTTGCTCTTCCCTCCTGTATTGTGTTATCTAGAAGGCTTAAATGTAGCTTTGTAGATTAATATATATATATGTATATATATATATAAAGCCTGCTTTCACTATAATTGAACAGTATATATAAAAAAAAAAAAAAAAGGTTTGGCTACAGTGGGAATTTAACGCTTTGTTATGGCTGTCACTGTCCAGCTTTTAGAGAGAGTTGATATAACATCCAAATCAACTGTCAGCAATCATTTCTTTTCATGCTGTTTTAGAAGTTCAGGGAAGTTTGGATTTTATATTACTGACAGGCCTATTGAAAAACAAAGTAGGACAGAAGAAAACATTATTAATAAAAATATTTTTTCCCTGTTTGCAGATAATCTTTGGTTATTTGTTTTTCCAAGTTAAATTTCCTGTTTAAAACTCAGTTTATCTCAGTATTTTTCCTAGTGAGTTTTTTCTCAGACATTTGAAATTATAACTTTGATCATTCTGACTCACAGTTATGACAAATACCCACTACAATGATTTTGTATAAGCTGATGTACCTGACAAGCTAAGAGTGTTTACAGTAACTGTTGAGGATAATGAAGCATTTATTCTGTTATTCTTCAGAAGTTTGGGTATGGTTATTTATTTTGGTGTAATATGTGTTTCTCACTTTCTCACAGTTTTGGTTTGAAAGTTAAGAAATGCAAATCTGATAGTCTTGAACTTTTAGATCTATTTTCCCACTGGTGGTGATACATATTTTTAAACTATGAATAGGCAGTAGTGATACACACCTAGGATGGTAAATGGCCTTTTATGAATGTGAGGTTTTCAAAAGTAGACATGCAGCAACTGCTAAACACCTACTAAAGTTCATGACACAGTTGACAGCTCTCGAACACCGTTGCACCTAGTCTCATTGTTGCTTTTTATAGACTCCCACCTCACAGGCCTCTTCCTTTTGACATCAGCACACACACCTGGTGTTAGAGAGTCTGTGTTTGAAGAACTTTCCCACTAAGAGAGCTGTGTATACATTTTTTGACACAGGGCATTGTGAAAGGGCCTAAAATGAATGTATCTAAGTGTATCTGTAAGAACACTTAGAAGTACCCTCAATAAATTAGTGTATAACCAAAGCTACTGCTGGTTTGGCCAACCAATTAACTGCTCATTTCTAGAAGCTGCGAAGTTCTGCAGAGGCTGGCCGGAGAAAGGCAAACCCAGGAATCTTTACCTACTTGTCCTGTTACTTCAAGCATGTTGTACTAGCACCTTTGAGGCATATGCTGGCCTAGTTGGTCTGACCCAGGATGTCCTCTTGGTCTTGTACCTCCATCATATTTCATAATCATGTGAGGCTCTCCTGACTCTCTGGGATTATTTTAAATGCAAGCCCAAGGGAGACATAACTAATGCAGCCTTTTTGAATAGTTTTTCATCAAGGTCAGTACTGTTGCAATTTGAGTTCATTGCCGTTAGGCACAACTTCTATTCAACGTGTGCTGTAGCGATCTGTTGCTTCACAGTTGATTCTACCTTGAGGGGTAGAAAAATTATTTCTTCCCCCCTCCCCCCCCCCCCCAACTCCATTTTTCCTCAGCTTGATGTGGCTTTTTTTCTCGTTCAAAATGGCATGAGACTGCTGTGGCAGAAATGCACCCACATCAGAGGTCTACATCCCCTATTTTCAAAAGTAACCATTATGCAGTAACAATATTTTTTGCAGTAACAGCTATGTTTGAAGCTATAGCTGTCTGTTTCCCACAGTCCTCAAGAAGGAGAAGGCTTTGTTCTATTAGTTGTAAAATCATATTCCTTATGAATTTTAGTGTTACCCGCTGTAAGATAATTAGACATGAATCCCTTCTTGCTACTACTGTAATTCTTCCATTTGCCCTTTAATAGCTGTCTTTGAGACTAATATTGATCCATGTATTAAGATTGGAAACATTTGAAAGTTTGAATCAGAAGTAATTGACATTTATGTCTTATGTTGTTTGATGCTTCATTCAGGCAAGCTGTTTTAAAAAGCATTTCTGCCTTAAGATGCCATAGAAAGAAAGAAAGAAAAAGGTCAGCTTCCATCACCTGTTCTTCTTACCATTGTGACTCTATGGTGTTGGACAATATGCTGTTCTGTACCATAAATTTTTCAAAGTTTTTGTGTATTACCATTTGAATTGTTTGAATGAAGTCAAACAATCTATCAACGCATGCAATGACTTTCCTTCAGAAAACAAAACATAACTCTTTCTGCTCTATTATTGCTGTAATTCCATATGATGTTTGATATTAGAAGTCACACTTCTATTTCATGGCTTCCACTTAAAATGTAAGTTCAAGTTCCATGGTTAGCAGCAGGAAGGTTTTGCTCTGAAGTGTCTCTTGGCTCTGTTCTTGCTGCACCCACCAAAGTGCTTGCAGGACTACTGGCATATTCCAGAACACCACCTGAGAGCCTATCACTCACACAGGCACCATGAGCTCATCCCATGCTGAGATCACTTGATTACACATCTATCCTTGTGGCAGTGCCTTGGTCCTCCTGGGAAGCCTCGTAACAATGGCCGATGTCTGGCGTGCTGGCTGACCGAGTGTGGTGGTCTGTAGGGAGGTGGGGTTGCTGCTGGGTCTACATGCAGCTAGTGTTTTCCCTAAAGAAAATACTGCATCCAGCTCTGAGGGAGGCGGATGTGACATGCTTGGGGACACTGATTCAGGCTTGAAGATACTGTATATAAATCTAGCTTTGATATCTGTATGTTTAGAACGTGGGTCAAAGGGACTCTCTTTCTTTTGGAAGCAGTTTATCTTATGTAAACCTACTTTTCAGGTGCCTGAGAACTATAATTCTGGATTAAGGCATTGTGAGGAATGGCATGAGATGACCTTAAATTCACATATTGGCTGTTTATACAATGGGCATCCAAGCTTCTACCTGTATGCTGAACTGTAACTGATGAACCAGCTATTCAGTCTGTAGTTGTGAAAAATTGGCTCATGTTTTTTCTAAATCAGCTTGACCTTTATTCCAGCCTTATCTTTCATACCTGTTGGTATGAGGAGCAGTGTGGCAGCCTCACAGAGTGCTGTTGGCTGGAGGAAGGAAAAGGGGTAAGAACAAAGCTCCATCATTATTTTCTGCTATATTGAATTTGCCTGTGTTGTTCTTCTGTCAGGTCATTAAATGCTTTGGTGAAACATGTCAGTAGTTGCCTAATCTGTTTGGGTCCCTGGGAAATCAAAACTGTGAGCTGGTATTTCCAGACTTCTGCAGGATGACATGCAGCTGGCTTGCGTTGTGATTCATAAATTGCCAACTCTGTGGCTGTGTGCTCTGAATTGTGAGCAGGTGACAGTGAGAGGGGTGGGATGGCTGGACCTTTATAATACGTGTCCAAACAGGCAGCTGAGCATTTGGTGTTTATTAAACATCTCTTGGGGAAACACACACCAATGCTTGCTGCTTGCAAAATGGGAAGAGGTACAATTTAAAAAAACTCAGTAGAGATTTGAAGGGTGATTGGACAAGAATTCACCATAAAAAAAAAAAACCCAAAACCAAACCTGAAACAATAGTACCATATTGCAAATATTGAAATAAACTGATTACAGCCTCAGGTGCTAATTCTACACACAAAGTAATTGAAATGAACAGATGAGAATGGTCTGTGAGTTTCAGGAACAAATGAAAATTAGTGCCTGCCTGCATATTTAAGGCTTTATCTGAGCAATTCTATACAAGGATTAAGACTTTTTAATTGAACCAGAGTGTATTTCTTTAGAAAGAAGGCTTATTCTCAATTTACAGGCTTTAAAGGTAGAAAAATGCGTGTGTATAAGAATATGCAACCTTTGGCTTATATGTAGCTCCCTTTTCCGGCTAACATGCACATCCAGTTTGATGTATATATCTTTTTCCACCTTTCTTAGGTCCTTTCTGTAATTCAAGAGACACTGACTTCTTTTATTGTTACCTTTTAATTCACGAACTCACTGTTCTGCACCATCAGATCTGTCACTACCAGGTTCAAGCCTTGTTCCTGGTACTTCCTTGAATCCAGCACAGTTCCTTCACATGTTTCCAGAGCAGGCTGCCTCAATCCTTGTGACTTGGATCCATTGGCCACCCCAAAGTTTAACTTCAGAGTAAATTTCCTACTCCTGCTAAGCTGTTGTGCTTACAAGTGACAGACCCTTCTGCAAAATCTGTGTGCTTATCTGGTACCCATCTGCACGGTGCTTGGTGCCTTTCAAATACTAATCAAAACACTGCTATATTATGACTTTGTATTTTCTCCCCCCCCCCTTTTTTTTTTTTTTAATATGAAATAGGAGAAAAAAGCAAACAAAGGTGGTTAAAAAATGTAAATTAAGGGGAAAAGTCCTGTTTCTCACCTACTTTTCTAGCTTTCCTTTTAAATCATATTTCTTCTGATCACATCACAGCAAGAGTAAGAAGAGGAGAAAGTCACAGCTGGAGGAAAGTTTCAGTTCCTAATAGAAGACTTGTTTTGGCCCATTCTTCAAAGGGCCCATTGAGAGATGTGGAGATCATTTCAGGATTGGTCTAATATTTTTCTTGAGTTTATGGAGCTACTCTGTCATTTGAATGTCAAACTTTCTTGGAAAGGAGACTGACCTCCCCCCCTCCCCCCCCAGCTGCATAGTCAGTATGTTGTGTAGTGGCCAGAGAGATGGATTCTTCACTTCCCTGGGAAGATGCTCCCATAATCTCTTTATTTTTGGTATTCTACAAGTTTTGGTGCTTGCCAGACCTCTGCATGGACTGATTAAGGATGCTAAAGCAGAAAATAACTTTACAAAAAATAAATTGTTTTCTTCCAGTTTATCTCCCTGAAATGATTTTACGTGGTGCTAGAGCCTGTACACACAAAAGCAATCCAAATTGAGCATGACTGTTGTACATGCACATAGGCAACCTTTCTTATGCTACATTCCTATGATTTACCAGTGTATATTTTGTATTAACAAATAATTATCTGTTCATTCTCATTTTATATACCTGCAGAATTGTATCTCTTCAAGGTACAGTAGTTGGGAGAATTGGATCTTGTTTCCCAGAATCAAAGAATGGTAGGCGTTGGAAGGGACTTCTGGGGAACATCTAGTCCAACCCCCCTGCTATATCAGGTTTGTCTAGAGTAGATTGCACAAGATTGTGTCTGCGTGGATTTTTAATATCTCCAGAGAAAGAGACTCCACAACCTCTCTGGGCAGCCCGTTCCAGTACTCTGTCACCCACAAAGTAAAGAAGTTTTTCCTTATGTTCAGATAGAAGTGCCTGTGTTCTAGTTTGTGCCTATTAACACTTGTCCTATCACTGGGCAGCACTGAAAAAAGTCCGGCCTCATCCTCTTGACACTCACCCTTTAGGTATTTATAAACATTGATATGGTCCTATCTTGGTCTTCTCCAGGATAAAGAGACCTAGGTCTCTCAGCCTTTCCTCATAAGAGAGATCTCTCTGATGTGTCCCCTAATCATCTTTGTAGCCTCTGCTGGGATCTTCCTGTCTCTTTTGAACTGGGAAGCCCAGATCGGACACAATACTCCAGATGTGGCTTCAGTAGGACAGAGTTGAATGGGAAGTGAACCTCCCTTGATCTGCTGGTTGTAGTTTTCTTAATGCATCCCAGGATACCATTGGCCTTCTTGGTCACAAGGGCACATTTCTGGCTCATGGGTAACTTCTTGGCCACCAAGACTCCCAGGTCCTTCTTTGCAGAGCTGCTTTCCAGCAGGTCAACCTCTAACCTGGGTTATTTCTCCCCAGGTGCAGGACTCTACACTTGCCCTTGCTGAACTTCATTTTGTTCCTATCTGATCAACTTTCCAGCCTGTCCAGGTCTTGCTGAATGGCAGCACAACCTTCTGGTATGTGTCAGCCACTCCTCCCAGGTTTTTATCATTGGCAAACTTGCTGAGGGTACACTCTATCCCTTCATCCAGGTCATTGATGAAGATCTTGAAGAAGACTGGGCTCAGTACTGACCCCTGGGGAACTCACTTGCTACAGGCTTCCAACTAGATTCTGTGCCACTGATCACAAGCCTTTGAGCTCTGTTGCTTGGCCACTTAGTCTCATTTGTCTGGTTATCAGTGCTCTCATGGTTCAGCTTTTGCAGTCTCCAACACTTTGTCTAACAGGTGCATTGAAGCTGGTAAGATTCTAATTAAGGTGTATCTGGGTTTCTGAAATCTATCAACAGAGTTTAAAACAAAACCAAACCACCTTGTTCCTGCTTCCTGCCATGTGAAATGGTGTATTTTTCTCCCCACGTTTTATTCCATCTCTCTAGCCTTTTGTTTGTGGTATTCATGCTAGAGAATGAGTTAGTCATCTTTTTTTTGTAAGAGTGGTGTTCTTGTCGGGTAAGTGTTTAATGGTAATAGTGTTAATAACATGGTGATTTTAAGTGGCCTGATGTTTGCTTATTACTGCTAGGAACCACTGTTCTGATTCTTACCGTACACAGGTTTGCCAGGCAGATGATCAGAGCTCACATACCATTCAGCTTTGAAAGATAGTGGAGGAAAAGATTTACAGTTTTTATTCAGAAACAGAGGAATTTAGCTCTTTACCTGAATATTTGTTTATTGTTCTGTTCACTAGTATTATTATCTTTAAAACCTCAGCTGATAGAACATTTGTAATCTATTAGAAACATGGCTTTAATTTATCTTTTTAAAGTACGTTTACTTGTCCTCCTAGAAGAAGCCTTGGAAGTGTAAATCAGGTGCAGTACAGTCTGAAAAGACTATAAAAAACCCAAAACCAAACCTATAAAGAGAGTTCAATATTAATCAATTCCTCAAGACCTTGTTTTTGAGCGAGACCCTCCGTTTCTGGGAGCCAAGCCTCCCCTTTTTGAACTTTCGCGTTGAGTCAGCGGAGCGGGAGGGGAGGCAGCTGGGCGGGGCTTTCCCGCGTCCCTGCGAAGCGCAGGGGCTGTTGCAAGCACCGGGTCAATTGCCCACTCCCCTCCAGCAAGGGCCGGCTCCGGTACCCGGCTGGAGCGGGGAGCGGCCGGGCTGGGGGCAGCGGGCGGCTCCCAGGCGCGGTCCTGTCCCTGCCGCGGCGGCAGCAGCCGGGCATCCTGTCGCCTGCATCATCCCGCCTGCATCCTCCGCAGGAGCCCGAGGAGCCGCACACCAGTCCCTGCTGCTCAGCCCTCACAAGCCGGCAAGGAAGGAGGTCTAACAGAATTCAGAAACGAATGGTCAATCCATCCCCTCGCACCGCGATTTAAAAAAAAAAAAAAAAAAGGTACTGAGAATGCAAAACGTGGCATACAGACAACAGTAACAGCATGTGAATATTATTCTGAAGACATGCATGAACAGCACCGCTTTACAAAAGTAATAGAATCCTAATTCAAAAATTCTTACACTGAGGAATTCTAACTGTTGAGAAATCCTAAAAGGTGGACAGCTTGTTATAGATGATTTTGCCCTTAAGCTCCTGATGTTAAATTGCAAGGTGGAATTTTTTTTTAAGTGGACAACCTGAATGCTAGGTAGAGGTGGATTCAGGATAGCAACTTTTTTCTGGTTGATTTGGTAATACAAAGTAGTGTTATTGCAAATAGTGTAGCTGTCATCATCACAACTTTTTTTTTTGTCATGAGAGAGTGTTTGTCTAAGACTAAGGTTTCAAAATACTGCTGGCAGTCTACTTTGTTTCAAAGCTATTGAGAACAAACTCTTATTTTGCCACTGTTGAACAAACGTGTATGTTTATTTGTGGGAGATGATATATTTGTTCTTCTAAAATATTTTTCACTAATACCAGTATATTGCCAAACAAAATCTCATATTAGAATACATAGAATATTTTTGTAGTCCTTTGTTTATGTCGTGTTTACACTTCATAGCTTTTGCTATGCTGAGAGGTATCTGACATTGTTACATTTTCAGTGTTTTAAAACCTATTAAGTTGCAGTATATTGTTTGACCACTGAATGTCTCTGAAAACCATATAAAGTTCTAGGAGCAACAAGTACACCACTATTAAAGAGCAGAAAGTCACATGAATCTGTTGAACTGTGGCAATTCTTACTGGTCACAGTCAGCAAATGATCCCAAAATATACTTCCTGTGATTCAGCATATTCTGATAATCGGCCCTTTTAAGTCATTCTGCTTTTTCTACTTCATGTATTCACAGAGTATAAGCCTGGGTGAACTCCTGCACTGCATATCCAACTGGCGATCTGGTTATCTCCCTGGGTTACCCTGCACAGAGCCTGCAATTTGTACTTACAAGAGAGTGTCCAGAATGCAGCCAGGCTTCACTGAAAGATGTTAGGGGACAGACACATTCCTTGAATCTCTTAGCAGTTTGTTCCTGAGCCCAGCAACTCTTGCTCAAAAACTTTTTTGCATTACTGGAAATAGGAAAGTGCTGGGTTCTGGCTTCTGCTTGCTGTTTCTTGATGTATCCTCCTCAGCTCAGGTAAAAGTATGTTGGAGGATCTAAAGTGTCCTATAGTCATGGCACCTCCTTAAAGAGATAATTCTATTGAGTTTATCAAAAAGGGGAAGTATATGTCTCTTGGGATATTCTCTAGCTGTCATTTCATACTTTCTGCAACTTCTCTGACTTCTACGTTCTTCTAAAAATGTGTACACCAGCCTTGGATCAGCCTGGTTTGCAGAGGTAAAACTCCTACTGCAGAGCAGTGGCAGGAAGGAGAATATGGGTTTCCAAATTTCTCGCTTAAATTTCTATTTTTTGAGTCACACCATTTTTTCAATGTAGTGTTGTTTATTCAAGTAATCTGTTGTCTGTAGTGCCCTCTATCCACTTGATATTTGTCCTGCCCATTCTGTAAACTTTCTCCTAAACTTCTCTGCAGAAGATCCAAAGCTTCTTGTTTCCTGACTGTGATGCATTTATAGTAACCGCAGGCTATTTTTAATTTTTTTTTTTATCTAGCTATTATTAAGCACCTTAAAAAGGTTTTTGATTAACATTTAATCCTAAACTGATCAGCTCCCCACTTTTATTTAAATACCTAATCAAATGTAATGTGTTTGTTCCAAGTCTGAAAGCCCTTCGTTGTGGACAGATGATGTTCAGTAGGGCACAGTAGGTCAGGACTGTGATTTGGAGAGTGATACTGATTTAACATGATTCTGAGCTGTTTGTCTTAAGGCTTCAGCTTACATTTAAGCTCATGTATATCTGCTTCAGATAGGGTATTGAGATGTTTTAGGCAATGGTTTTATAGGTCTTTGTATTCTTATGAAAATGGCTTCTGTATATGTTTATTTCTGATGGTAACAAATTAGAAAAAATTCTTTTCCTTTATTGAACCTTGGACATTATTAAGTTGTTCTGTGTGTATTATTTCAAACTATATTATATCAAAGAATGACCTGTGAAGTAATGAATAAAAAGAAAGGGGAGAAAATTATTCTCAACAAGAAGATCTAAAATCATTAAATATTGATAAAAGGCATGGCTCCTTATGCTTACAACACAGTTGACATTTATTATCGTGTTTTAGAATAACAATTTTTAGTGGCGTTGAGTTTGTTATCAAATTTCCAACTCCTCATGCTTGTGGAGGGGTGTGGGATATCTTTATTTGGCTGGTTTCAGAGAAGAATGTTGAGTTCTCAGAACAAAAATTTTTGCACAAACGTTTTGTCAAGAAAGCTTTCCCCAGGTCAAGGTAAGAAAGTGTTTCTGGTAGGTGTGGATGACAGGGCAGGTGCATACAATGACACCCAGACTGCAGGCACTGGTGAAGAGGCTAAGGCTGTATGTGTGCTTTCAGTGCTTGCCTATCCCCTTGAATCAGGGTTGGACCAACCAGCACTCGGGAAGGGCAAAAAGGAGCTAATGAGGGATGGGAGGGTGTTGCAGGGGGCAGAGCTGGTGTGTGGTGGGGAAATTTAATTAAAGTTGTGTTGAATGGGAGTTGCAGGGAAAAGTTTGTAGTGATCAAAGATGTGCATCTGTGAAATGGAGTTCTTCCATCCCCTGTGCATAGACCAGGCTTGTTAACTGCCTCTATAGTTTGGCAAAGCGTCACACATGTCATGGTTTTCAGAGTTGCCTAACAAATTTTAGGGATAAAGTTCATGATGCCTAATACTATGTCATTTCTACATGAAGACTGTCTTGAGTTGCCACTGATGGTTGTGGCCGAGAAGCAGTATCTGTAGTATTGTGGTGGGTTGACCCTGGCATGGCACCAGGTGCCCACCAAGCCCTCCTATTGCTCCCCCCACCCCCGTCAGCACGGCACGCAGGGAGAGAATAAGACG
>WTSP01012357.1:83406-107221 GCA_025331215.1 Actenoides lindsayi | reverse complement strand
CCCTCCAGGGCTGGTGACTCCACCCCCTCCCTGGGCAGCCTGTTCCAAGGCCTCACCACTCTTGCAGTGTAGAAATTTTTCCTAATGTCCAACCTAAACCTCCCCTGGAGCAACTTAAGCCCATGACCTCTCATCCTATCACTAGTTACTTGGGAGAATCCTTTGGAGAAGTCAGTCATGCGAGAACAATTTCTGTCCAGAATATCAGTAACAAAATGGGCCTGAGGTTAATGGTTTTTTTCTTATTCTTTAATGATTTTTTTCCTTACTTTAATCGTTATGTTTAATGGAATTGCCACCTCATTTGTATTCCCAGAAAGAGTGATGTTTATTGCTGCTCTCAATCTCAGTGAAGAAAAATAATCCTGTTTTAAATCAAACACTTGTTTATATGATCTAATAGAAAACACCAGGCTGTATATCAAACTCAAATGGAAAACAGATGTATTAAATTGACAGTAAGAATAAATTTGTCACAGCTATAAATGCTTATTGAGATATATGTTTATATACATATGTGTGTGTCTATATAATATTTTTTTTGAGAGTTTGAGGGTTGGAGAAGAGGACGAGGAAAGAACATTGCTTTAGAGAACGTCACTAAAGGGATACAGTATAGTTGCTTTAGATTTATAATGATCTGTTAGGAGAGTACAAAACCAGAGCCTAGGCACATATGAAGTTTTAATTTAAGGGTTTGATGGTTTAATTTTAGGGTTGGAGGTTTTTTGTTTTAGTTTGAGGAGTCCAGAATGTGTTTTGCAAAACTTCTCAAACTACAGAAAATGCGGTAAGCCCAAAGTACTTTGGCAAAAGATTGCGTTAAACTGGTACAAGACATTCCAGTTTGGGAGAGGAGCATCTCCCCAGTCCTTCATACCCATCTGTCAACTAGCTAGTTGTAATTTAGATTGTGGCCCAAAGCTTGTGAGGGATGGACTTGTTAAGTCTCATTTCTACACACACCTTTCCCTCATGAACACACTCTTAGAACCAGGTCTCAAATGCTTTACACACACTTATATGTACTGAAATTAGGCCAGTCCTGAAGCACAGATGCAGCCTCTTCATCCGGAGCTAAATTTATGGCTGAGGGACCTGGGGCTGTTTAGCCTGGAGAAGAGAAGCCTGAGAGGGGATCTTAGGAATGGTTACAAGTATCTGCAGGGTGGGTGTCAAGGAGAAGGGGCCAGGCTCTCCTCGGTGGTGCCCTGGGATAGGATGAGGGGCAGTGGGCACAAACTATTGACTCTATTAAACAGTCTCCTGAACAGACACAGGACTGCCCTTTAGAAGTCCAAGGTTGCAGTTCTTCTGACGCCTTCCTTGTCTAAGAACTGAAAACTCTGTTTCATGATTGCTGTGCCTAAGACAGCCTCCAACCATAACATCACTCTTAAGTCCTGTTCTACCAACAACAGATCCAGTGGGCCACCTTCCCTAGTTGGCTCAGTCATCATCTGTTTCAGGAAGTTCTCTTCAACCCACTCCAGGAACCTCCTAGACTGTTTCTGCTGGATTGTATTTTCAGCAGGCATCTGGTAAGTTGAATTCCCCAAGAACAAGAGCTGGTGCTTGTGAGGCTCCTCCCAGCTACTTGTAGAATATTTCATCTGCCTCTTCACCCTGGTTGGGCAGCCTGTAACAGATTCCCATCATCATATCTGCCCTGTTGGCCTTCTCTCTGATTCTTACCCATAAACACTCAACCCTATCGTCACCATTATTAAGCTCTAGACAATCAAAACACTCCTTACATACAGGGCTAATGTGCACAGGACTTTTTTTATTTCTTCTTCTCTTTTTTTCCTTTTTTTTTTTTTCTTTTCTGGGAGTGGCCTTGTGAAAAAATAATGACACAATCTTCTTCTGAATTGGAAGAGAGCAGAGGCATCCCTACACAAATAGACCTGTCTTCAGCTTCCTGGATTGTGCAGAGTGAGCTTTTTCCCCTTGTTTCTTGGTGTAGTTCAGCTGAGATGCAAAGTGAGCACTTCACATTGTAGTAGCTTTGAACGTGCTGGGTGCACGTTCCAAACTTATTAGCTCTGAAATGTGAATTAATAGTCCTAAATCCAAACGCTGCATGCTGCTCTTGTAATGTATCTCTTAGAAGGAAATGAAGGCATGTAAAGTGATGTGCCCAAGGATGCAGACAGGGTCATGGAGGAAGTGCAGGAGACTGATTCCTGACCCCTGATGTTAAAACACAAGTAGCAGACAATGAATTACAAACACATGAGCAACTGCACAATATCCTTTTAGGTTGATATTTGCAATAATAATGCAAAAGAAAAATTCCAGACATTTTTCCTGTCTGCCAATTATATTCTCTCACTTCCTCCACATCTTAGAACTCTCTTCTTGTTGCTTTTATTTCAATACCTGCTATCTATTTCTCATCTTCTTTCTTGATTAGCTTTCTCTATCTTGTCTCTGCTAGCTTGAGTACACTGCATCCTTTTACAGCTATCTCACTGCTTTCCTTCATGATCCCAGTTACAGTGGGTTGTCAGTGACCCTTTGGCATATTCAAAGCCTTTACATTTGAGGACTAGGTAAATAAGGAGTGGGGAAGAGGGGAGGTGAGACAATATCAGGAATTTGAGGATCTTATAGCAATCCTTGTTATGTAACAATATAAAACAACTAATACCTTCCTGTCACTTTTGACTTTCTTTCCCTAACTGTTGTTTCCACCCCGTTCTGTTCTTTTTAATCACGATTATCCCTCTGTGTTTGCTCCAGGTTTTAGGCCCCTACTGTGTTTATCGATAATTAATAATTACTCACAGATAATGCTAGTTACCATAGTGGAGATGTAGCAAGCACACACAGTTGGGTTAGGAACATAGAGTTTGTGCACCTCTTTTGTTTTGTAGCCTGGCTCCTGGCCACAGTTAGAAGCATGCGGAAGAACACAAATCCAGATGTGCACAAAAGGCACATCTGTCTCAAGTATGCGTAACATGCATGCCCTTATTTAAGGGCAGTTGACCACTCAGGTTTTCTGTCTGTGACTCATGTTTTATTGGTGGTCCTCCTGTAGCTTTTGCAAGGAGCAAGCCTCTTCAAGGAAGAGAATTTTTACGTAGAAGGGGAGGCATCCACAGCAAACCAAAATGCACCGAGAAACTGGAGCAAGTGGGGGAGGTCTTTCCATAGCTGAACCAGTAAAGATTGGCGTAAATTAGGGTTGGAGCCTCTTTTTTAAGAGGAGTGTCTCACACACTGTGCGAGTCCTGGTCTGTGCCGTATCTGAGCCTGAAAAGATGTTTTGAAGAATGTCTGGAAAACAGAAGGGAAATTCTGTCTGCTAGAAAATCAGCCTTATTGTCTCTACAGATAAAGTTATTATTCATAAGCAGTAGCATTAAATAAACTGGGTGGAAGCAGATAACCAAGATCAATAATATTTTCCTGAAGTTATAAATCTGGAAACCATTAATCCCATTACACTACTGTTGGAAAAAATCACTGTATGATTTCTATTAATGGCATCAGCCTGTGTCAAGCCCAGCCAGCTCATTCACCTTGTACTATGGTAATAAAGGCCATATCAACAATACTGTTATCAGAGCATACTGTTCTCTTATTTATTGACCCATGCAGCATTTGCTGTAGTTGTTATTTTAATTTTTATTACTCATTTATCTATTACATAGGGAAACAGAGGTCTGTAACTGCTGAGGAGGAGCTTCTGTGCGAGCCGTGTTGATACAGTGGTGCACATACAACACAAAAGGTGTAGAGGCTGCAGAAAACCAGACATGTTTCTACAATATTCAGGATGAGGCAGTTATATCTTTTGACTCAATTTTTGTTAACAGTTTTACAATGTATTTATAGCATTATTTTTTTTCCCCCCAATAACATGCTATAGAGAAACTTGCAAAATACTCTTTTGGAACTTCAACAGGTATTGCTGATTGTTAGATCAGCTCATGACTTTCTGAATACAGAAGCCTTGAAATATTGCCAGGATATGGCCTAATTTGGGTTTGCACCATTAAATTCAAAACACAGGAAAACCCTCCAGGAAAGAAAATAAAGACACATCTGTGTAATTTCTTTTGTCGTATTTTTAACACGTTGATAGTAAATGAGGCATTTCTAAATTACTCTGTGAATTTGCAGCCGTGTAGTTTTATTGTAGTTATCATCTGTATCTCTAGAGGCATTTTGAGTAATCTTTATTCACCAAGGTAAAAAATGATAGCGTTCATTCTCTCAAACTGAGGTTTGAACTTCATAGTAATCTTTTTGTAATCTTTGAGTTGCGCCTCTACATTTTGCTTCAGTGAAATACGTTATTCGTAACATGGGTATGCTGCAGAGTGCCAGAAAATGTCTTGCTTTTAAAGATCAGAGATGATTCTTGTTCTGCTCCTCGAAGGTAATTTGAACAAGAGAGAGACAAAGATTAATTACTGCGTTTCCAACGTTAAACCTCACTTTTCAGATTATGCTGCTTTAGCACTAGAGTACTTAGCACTGCCGATTTCGTATCCAAAAAATTGTATCAATTCATGTTTTAAGAAATAAACAGCAGTGTAAAATAAAACCCTCCAGGATAATGTACTGTTTTGAAATCTAAAGGACTCTATAATCCTTTAAACCTGTAAACGCTAACGAAGAGACCCTTGTCACTAAATCAAATCTTTGCAGAAACAGCTTGCTGCAGAGCTCCTCGCGGATGCTAAATGCTATTTAGTGAGCCAGCCTCACCTCTGGTATAACTGCAGTGCCCTGGTACACCAACCAGCCACCAGTTTGCCTAATATCTTGAAAATGATTAAATGTTTGGGAAACAAACAGTGAGTTGCACACCTCCCAGCTCCCTGGTCGAGTAGTTTTTCTTTATCGTTTCTGTAGACTGTTGCTTTGTTTAACATATAAGGTTACATTAGGTCAATTCTTAATACAATAGAGTATTTGGCAAGAGTAGATGAGGATTAATTAGTTAATGTTTGCAGAAGACTTTGAAAATGTGAAGTGCTATGGGGGCATAAATGAATGTACCTGCTTTTCTCTAGTCTTAGAATACATGGTACCTGAAGAATGTTATTCTCATGCTTGGGAAACTTTCTTACAATCTTACAATAGGTAAATTCTGAGTTTTAAAGTTAATTAGTTGTGCTTTTAATAGGTGATTCGTAACTATTCTGAGGTTATTTTTAAACGGCCTTCAAAAAATGTTCACATAAGTAGTTGGTTTACAGCAAGCTACACATGTGAAATTCATAAAAAAGGCTCCAACAGTGGAAATATATTAGGGGTCCTGAAATAAAGATCTTGGAATCCACTGGATGTATTTATAACAGGGAATTTGGTATTCCTCAGAGGACATACAGGATACTTCAAAAGTATCGAGTTATTTATGAGGGTGATATTATGCAATTTATGAGTTTTCTCACCCTGACTTGCAAACGTTGCCTCTTCCCTGCAGTGGAGGTTTCCTGCTGGTTCTTCCTCTGCACCAGGCTTGTCGTGAGAGAGAAGCAGCTGAGGTGCATGCTGGTGAGCTAGGGGTAGGTGGCAGAAGTGATATCCAAGTGAGCTACAGAAAAGTCTTCCAAATAGAATCATCTCTAGTACTTTAAGTGAACTAGATTTAATCAGCAGTTTCAAGGTGAAAGGTCATTGTGCCCAACTCCGTCTCTTGGAGACATTGATCTCCCGTCCTTTTCCCTTAGCCAAGATTTAAAATATACATTGATATTTTCAGCAGTACTCCCCTGTACAAGATAGTAAGTCTTCACATGTAAACATTTCTAAAAAAAGGGAAATGATGAATTGCACAGTGGATATTTTCCCACCTTCCTTTCACTCTAGCTTCGGTAATTCTACTGGCTTGTAATTCTTAAGAGATGAGATACAAAACTTGAACTGATGACAGAAACAGACAAAAATTTAGAGGCAGCACAATTCCTTCAAACAGATGTTTCCCAGACAGACTGATAACACTTCAACTTTCAAGTGACACCTCTTCTTAAAATCTCTCTAACTACAAGGAAAAAAAAAGGTATAGTGTCATACAATGTTAGGTGTGAAGTAAAACATGATTCATCTTTAGCATTTAATTATTCCTCATTTGCAGCCTGTGTTTTAACAAATAGTATATTTTATAACCTCTTTCATTTGACAAAAGGTACGGATGTCTCATTTGTCTTCCCTTCTTTCTTTTTTGTTTGCTGACCTGACCATTTGCTGGCAACTGTGGATTTTCTTTCCTAACATGTCTTGGCATCTATTGGGCTTTACTGTTTTCTGCTTTCTTTAGACGTAAATATTGCCTATTTTGGGGCTTTGGCACCATTAAAATTTACAGTTCAGGCTATATTATGAGTGAACGAGGTTCTTTTTTATTTATAATTATTTTTGAAAAGCACAAACCCAATGTTAGCTGTAGGGCACTTCACTCACCTGGTATAAAAAAAAAAAAAAAGACAAGTGTAAAGAGCTAAACTAGAAAAGCATAACTTTTAACCACTGATGGATTTCTTCAGGGCGAGGAACTCTTGATCCTACCTATATATCCTGTGTTTTGTTACTTCATGAAACAAATGCCCTGCTAGTGGTAAAAGAGATGATTTGATGTTTCTTTCCCTTTCCCTTTCTCCTTTCATTCTAGATCAAAGCAACCTGGCAGTACTTTATTGTACTCTTTTGCACTCTATTGTACTGTTTATATCCCTTCACCTGTAATGCAAACTCTTTTTTGATCCACAAATGGTTTTACTCTGATGTCAGTGATGGAAATATGGACAAGCATAAGGACCAGTCAAATGGTGAATGTTCAATGGGGCCAATCTCTTCTCATAAATGTTAAACAAATTAAAGCCTTTTCTATAAGGACAGAGGCAGGGCAGTTCCACTGTTCCTTATTACCTGACAAACATTCACTGCTCAATAACACCACATTAACCTAGAAAAGTCTAGCAGTACATGGCTAGGCCTGATTCTCAGTGGCACTACATGATTGCCTCCTCCTGCCCCTGAGAAACTGCGAGTGAAGTTTCTTCCATCTGTATACAACCTCCTGTTTAAAATAAGCCAGAATACCTAGCCATAATGGAAATTCTCTTTTTCCAAATCGTACCCCCACAGTTGTACTAAAAGTTCCACATAAATTTCCCTGATATTTGTTGGGTTTACCTGGAGTGCTTCAAGTTTCACTTATAGAAGCTTGACCTAAATTTGACAGATGTGTGTTCCACCCTTAGCAATTCTTGAGAGAGGTTTCTACAGGTACTACTCTGTAGGAGTTATGGAAAATTCTGCAAATTATTGAATGAACGTATTTTTAAGATGTTGTTTCTTTTAGATCCCTTTGAGAAACAATTCATGCTGCTCTTGAATGGGAGATTGAGTAATGAAGTCAATGTCAGGCCTTGGCCCTGCTCGATGACCTGTCCCAGGGGTGTCAGGAGGAGTATTCCCAGTTCTTTTGTTTGCATTCTCACCTTTCTAAACCCGACAGCATTCTCTGCTAAGACCTTAGAGATCAGTATAATTATTAACATAAAGCTAATCCTGCTTCGGTCCTTCCTGTAGTCTATGTTCTTTTCAGTTCCAAAGTTTTAGAATATGTTGTTCTGTTCTAGGTCAGCTTTTTTTTTCTTTTTTTCTGAATTCAGGCTTCCCTGAGCACAAGTGCCTTGTTGCAATGCCCGTCTTCAACACCAGAGTTATTTTCTTATGTCTGCCTATGCTTATTGCTACACTTGTACTTTCGTTTCCTTTAGCTCCTATGCTGCAATGTTATTTACGCTAAATTTGATGCAATCCCACTCGGAGGATAAATGTTACTCTCGAGTTTGCACTGTCAGTTTGGTAGAGGAAGCACTTATAACCAGGCAGTCTGACTTCCACAGTGCTACCACTTCTGCAGACTCTTTCCTATAACCATGTCATAGCCACAGACTCTTTCTGCTGACATGGGAGGTAACCCTGCACAAATATTTGTTTGTTAAAGCAAACCCTTGTTCAGCTACACATTGGCAGTTTTAAGAGAAGGCTGTTGATCAGAAAAACTCTGTAGACTTTTTTTTTTTTTTTTCCCCCTAATCTCTGGTTCTTTTCTGACAGTTAGGAGGATCAGTGTTTAGATTATTTCCAGAGAGGGGACAGCCCTTTCTGCAATGACTGGAAAATGTCAAGGGGTCATCTGAGAGTGCATCCACTGAGCATAGCCAAAATGTGTTTTGGGTTTGTTTTTTAACCCTCCCCTTCACCAAGCTCGTCACAACCTGTGAAAAATTAAGGTGGTGTAGGATGGTTAAGAATATTTATGATGCTTAGTACTAGACAGACTGGGAGCTGCTACACTTGAGTCACAAGCTGAAATACCCCCAGGAAGCTTGTCCCAATTGCAATCACAAATTTTTTACTGAAGAAGTTTTTTTTTTTTAACAGGGTCACTTTCATATATTGAGATGTGTGATAGATGACCTGTATGATAAACCTTGTTTACAAAGTAAACAAGGATAAACAAATAAAAAAGTAAACAAGGGATAAAAAATCTATATTCTAGCTTACACTTTGCACAGTCCTATAGAAAATCTATAGAAAATTCTACAGAATTTTTTTTCTCTCATTTTGTTTTTACTTCTCTCCAGCCAGCAGTGATTTGTCTAAATGAAAAAGCTGTGCAGGAGATTCCAGAAACCAAATTGCATGGCCCTGTTGGAAATCATGATCAAAACTACTAGCTGTTAATAATGTGACTTGTATCTCAGTGGGATGCCCCAGGAAGTGGATTAGAATTGCTCTAAACATCATCAGGGATAAACAACAGGAAACTCACTCTAGAAGAGAGTGCCAGTGGCTTAACATAACTCCCATAAAGAGCTTCAGGCAAGACCTGCTCTTAATAAATATCCCAATATGGAGTCTGAGGGACTCTAAATTCAGTTTGCAAGATTGCCAACACGTGTCGAAGTTCTTCCCAGGACTTGGCACTGCTGTAACTTCCCTCCAAAGAAAGCAAACAGTAGTGGGCCGGAGAAAAGCTTTAAACCTGGATTTAATTTCTTGCAAATGAAAGAAATGTGTCTTTTTGAAAGCTTGTTTCTCTTATAACAGAGGACAAAGAAGTAAAAGTCGGATGGTTTCTCAATTAGCCTAGAGATTTTCTTGTTTAGAATAAGAAAATGGGCTGTTCTTTACTTAAGGAGAATTTTAAAGAAGAGAAAGATTATACAATGGGACCCATGCTTTGAGAAAGCACATATATTGGACTGGTTAAAAAAAAAAAGTACTTCTCCTTTGCTAGGGTCAGTTTTGGTTCAAGAGCACCAAGGAAGCCTACCCAAATGACATGTTTCCTTCTCCTGCATATCTGGTGCATATGTTACTGTTGCTTGCCTGCATATCTGGTGCATACGTCATTATGGCTTCTAAACTATGTCAAAGTTGTCTTGTCCATAGAGAAGCAGCAGTGCATACTCTATTCAGTATGGATTTTTGATGATGGCATGATAGTTGTGGGTGGTGAAGCTGCAGGTGAATTACATGAGCCATGTGCAAGCCAGGAAAACCTTTGCTTTAGATCATAAACACCACGTATTTTGTATCTCCAGCATAGGAAAACTATGTTAGGAATGATTTCAAAAAACCATTTCAGTATTTTTCATACCTTTCTATCTCAACTAAGACATCCCAGCTACTCTGGCTCCAACAAAACAGGGATTGGGGAAAGTGTGGAAAAACTTTCAAGGAAGTTTAAATCGCTGCTTGGAAGTCTCCAGTCTTGAGACATTCAAGAGTTAATGGCAGGTGCTCTGGTTTTGGTCAGGAAGCTCTCACGTTTCCAAAGTTTGGTAGCATTTAGATGTGTATAAATGGAAGCAATTACTGCGGGGTGGTAATTAATTTTGCTCCACGGTGAATTGCATAAAGGTTGGTTTAAATTTGATGAAAGGCATTTTAAGTAATCTCTGATCTCTTTGCTGATCATCCCCAGCCCTACCTGTCAGCGTGGAATGGCAAGCCATCCCCTTGACAGAAATCCTATGAAAGGACATCTGTGCTATGTGACAATGTCATATGGAAGGATTACTGGTTTAATAGAGTTGAGTTTTGTTCTTGCTGAAGCAGCTGCATCTGTCAGTCAGGCTAAAAAAAGGAGCCATGTTTTATGGCAATAATTTTCACTTTGAAATTTCCATGCAAATGTGGAAATACAAGAAAGAAAAATCCATAAACAGTTTCTACCAAATGTATGGTTCGTGTAGCTGTTGAAAAACAAACAGTAATTATATTTGGAGTAGCACACGCATGATATTTGCCAAGTATGACAGAGAGAGATTGGTACAGCAGATGTAATTTTATTTGGCCGTGTCCCGGACAGCTTCTAAACACAACTTCAAAACCAGTTATTTAAAAGATCACTTTCCAATATGGCATCTCCCCATTTTTTTCCAGGCTTTTTTTTTCTTTTTTTTTCCCCCCTCCTTTCCTTTTTTTTTTATTTTGCTTTCCAGGCTTCCAAACCAATACAATACTCTCTTTGGGTCCTTCCTCTTTTTGATGTGTTTCTTTATATATATATATATATGTATGTATGTGTGTGTGTATATACAACAAAAATTTTTTTCAACAAACTAAAGCAAAAATAACAAGTTAATACCCTTACTACTAAGGAATTGTGTGATTCCAGAATGTACTTGTCTGTGCTAAATATTTCACCTCAACAGTTACAATATCTGCATGCCCCCAGGGGAGAATGTGATGTTTGTACCTTGCATATGAAGTCCTCCCGTGTGGTAAAAGGCTGGTTTGTAGCCAGGTCCTTTGCTCAACTAAACATATCAAAGACCATAATATCAAGGAGCTGGATCCTTAGAAACATTCATATAAACACAGGGATAGTGGAAAACAGATGCCTCAGCATCTCTTGCAGCTGAGAATTTTCTTTTTCTTTTTTTTGGATGAAAAAGAAAGTTTCCATGGTTTTAAGATAGGCATTTTTTTTGGTGAAGTGTATCAAAGTTTGCCTCCAATAATCTGTAGTGTTATTTATATCTGCCAAGGAGAGCTATAAATTCAGCCTTGACATGGTTTCAATAGTGTGAACCTCCAGATCTGCTCTAATCCCAAGATTAGATACTGAAGTGCTGCTTCAATTGTGCAGTATTATCACGTACTATCACTTGGCCCTATTTCAAACTCTGTAGCTTTATTGACAATACTTTCAAAGCTGTTGCTAAGTTGTGAGCACTCTGCTTTATCTACTGCTGCTTTTACAACTCCAGCTAGGTACACTTTCTCGCAGGAAGCACTATGCTAATAATAATCACCAGACAAAATGATGATCTGTGTTTAACCTTTATTTCATACAGGAGTCTTAGTTCTACTTGTAAAATATTTATTTAATTTTTTTTTATCCTTGACAATGTAAAGTGATTTTTGTCCTCTTGTTACTGTCACTTCTACCTGGACAATTCTTCAAAGCACTCCTAAAAAGCTGTGTATTTTTATCATAGGACTGTCTGGTCTAAGTTTAACTCATGGTATTGGGTGGTTGTTCTTCCTTTCACAAATGTCATGACTCATCACTACCTTCAGTCATAAGACTTTTCCACCAAGTGTGATTGAACAGGTCTCTTTCAATTCCTATGAGGTGTGTAAGGACTACACACAAAATAGAGATGGATAAAATAGCAGATACACCCATTAATCCAGGGCACGCCAGAAAGCAGGCTCAAGTTCTTTGTGCCTGCTTGTCACAAGTTGGGGAACAAGAAGGGGACAAGTTGATTGATTCCTGTGCCACCTATAGAAACAAAAAATGCACTTTGTTGAATCCCTTGGGATATGAGGGGGCCTGAACTAGATTTTTGGAACCTGCCTGGAAGAGTCGCTGCAAGGAAGCAACTGCTCATCCTAGCGTCCAGTGTGAATGAGTTCCAGAGGAGAGGTTCTGACAGAGCTGGGTTTATTTTCGGAAGGTGTCTTCAGTTTTGCTGCCAATACGCTGAGTAGGTTACAGGGAGAAGCACCAGTGCTGCCCAGTGTGGGGGATGTGACACAGACGGTCACCTCAGAATAGAAATGTGGCTCTACAGCTGCTGCTTTCCAGGCTTGGTGGCAGCTCTGTTTCTTTCTCTGCCACACACCTGAGTGGTTAACCTGGAGGAAGTCAGCAGTCACCTCTGCTTCTGTTGACTCTTCTTTTCCTTCTGTATCTGTTCTATGAGCCTTCAAGGTGGGGACTGCTGCCCCTGTGTTTCATTTCTAGGCTGTAACAATGGGGACTGTGTTCTACACATACTGTGGGTAAACAGCAGGGAAATAGAAATGAATACTGGGAGATCTTGAACCATCACTGCTGTTCTTACTCCTCATCAGCAGGATGGGATACTGCCCTCAGACAACAGCAAAGTTTCACTGAAATGAAGAGTGCTCATGCTGCTTTTTCCTTTGTCAGACGCTTTAGCTTGATGTCTTCCAGAGCTTAGAAAAATAAACGCTGACTCAGAAAAACATGACATCTCCACCTGCACCTCTCCCATCTTTCTAAAGGCCAGGAGTCTTAAAATGTACATTCTTAACTAGCATTGTTGGGCTTCTGCTCCACTCAGGGTCAGTCAATGTGATATTCTTTTGTTACAAGTAAATGCTTAGGAACTTGACCTTTAAGATGGCCTTAGAGTTTCCCTCCAGGTCAGCACTCCCTGGCATACGTGGCATGGTTTTATGAGGCTCTGTGAATAAGCAGTTTTTCTCCATAGACATTATAGCTGGAAATACTTCTTTTTAATAAAAGCTGTAACCCTCAGTAGCCACCGAGAAGTCTGCTACCTTCCCAAATTTGTTGTCTGTACTCTGCTGCCTCTTGGGAATATTGCCAATAAGCATAACCCCATCTGACACACGTGGGATTGGTTGGTATACTCAAGACGAATGCAGTTTTACTTATCTGATTTTCCTTCTCTTGTGAATAATCGAATTTCTCATATATCTGGGCAAATCTTTCGGTGTCCTTGAGTTTACAATCTTATTGCTATGCTCCTGCACCACAAAAACAATTTAGTGCACTATGTTGTAGCAGCTTTTCAGAACAATTGATGGTGTGCAGACAGACTGTTCTGTAGTTTCTATACAATTTACAGTGAAACCAAGTAACACAAAAAAGTTATGTAAAATTGAGAGGCTTATCAGTGAAAAGTATTCCTTTGCCTTTTTGGTTTCTGTAGTATAAATTCAGTTTCTGTAGTATAAATTCTGTGAACAGTTGTTTATAACTTTACACACAAATATATGTATAAAAGCCTTAATGTAAAATCTTAAGCAGCCTGGTTTTCTATGTGTCAAAGTGCTGGGAAGCATGGATCATGGGTAATGGCACAGCTTTGCTTCACCCAACAGCTAGAGAGCAGGGTTATATTGCCTCACACATGTGCTGGGATAAACACAAATGAAGAATGAGCATTTCCCTCTTGAATGTTGTGAGAATTATTGTTAACTATCTATCTATGGAGATTCATAAAGATCTTTAGTCTTCAAGCGTGCCTACGTGTGTGTCTTATCTTGATGAGTGTGTTTAATCAGACCCTTCAAATTCAGTGTAACGTGCTTTTACCAAGCTTTCTGTGGGCTGTGGAAGATTGCCAGCTGTGATAGTGATCTGGTTGTTCACAGGTTTGAATTGACAGGACTTGAATGTCTAAGTGTGCCGTGCCATGCCGTGTAAACCAAGTCATTGGATTGTGTTGTTGGAAAGCCAACCAAAGGAGGTAGCTGCATGAATGGTGCCTGTGGTGCAGGGATCTCTGGTTCACAGGTTTCTCCCGAACACTGTCTGGCAGTCACAGATACTCCTGGCAATCTGGACTGTTTGAGAGAGGTGAAGGTGCAACCTAATGTCATCCCAGTTTGGATTTTTACAAGGAAGAGCAGTGTTCGATGAGAAAATGTTTGCACTGTGTTCTGCACAAACTTCTGCTGTGGTCTGGTTTGGGGCTGTAAAAGCTGTAAACAAGAAGAACATTTTCACAGGCAGAACAGATGGGTTATGACTGTCCAGGAGGTGACCTGTGGATACTCTTAATGGCCTATGTGATGATAGTGGCAGTTACCTCAGAAAGGATTGTAACTTTATCTCTGCTTTCCTGTAGAATAAGTAAGCATCTACAGAGTAGGTTTCTTATGATTCCATTAGAGTGGCTGGAAAGCTGCCCAGTAGAAAAATACCTGGGGTGCTGGTTGACAGCTGGCTGAACACAAGCTAGCAGTATGGTCAGGTGGCCAAGAAAGCCAACAGCATACTGGCCTGGATCAGAGGATCAGAATCAGTGTGATCAGCAGGGCTAGAGAAGTGATTCGGCCCCTGTACTCAACACTGGTGAGACCACACCTTGAGTGCTGGATTCAGTTTTGGGCCCCTTGCTACCAGAAAGGCATTGAGGTGCTGGAGCGTGTCCAAAGAACATCAGTGAATCTGGTGCAGGGTCTGGAGAACAAGTTCTGTGAGGAGTGGCTGAGGGACCTGGGCTTGTTTAGTCTGAAATTGTGCCAGGGAGGTTTAAGTTGGACATGATGAAAAATTTCACCCCCTAAGGTATTGTCAAGCCCTGGAACAGGCTGACCAGAGAAACAGTTGAGTCACTATCCTTGGACATATTTAAAAGACATGTAGATGTGGCAGATGGGCCCCTGGTTTAGCAGTGCACTTGGCAGTGCTGGGTTAATGGTTGGACTTGATGATCTTAAAGGTCTCTTCCAACCGAAATGATTCTGTGATTCCATACTGTGTGTAGTGTCTCCATGAATCTGGTACTGTGGACTTACTCCAGAATAATTTTGGAGTAAATGGGACTAAACCTGATATCTAGCCACCCCCCTTTCTTCCCCCCGCCCAATTGCTCTGTTGCTATCATCATTTTTTCCGAGTTTCTGTTGTTGCAAGAACTCACGATGCTCTCTCTGGCTGTACATGTCAGAGTTTGAGCTGTGGTAGCTGTAGAAAAATTGCATGAAGGGAGCAGAGGAGCTGGAGAACTCCAGGGAAATTATCTTAAGTATTTAAATCTATTAATAAAGAAAAGCAACATTACTATTTAAGTAAAATAATAAAGCTTAAGAGCCTTACAGCAAAAATTGCTGTTACTACATTAAATTTAAAACACAGGTTAGAGAAGCAAGTGGAATACAGGAACATTTGGCTCTGCACTGGCATGATGGAAAGGACTGTCAAGGAGAAACCTTTTGCTACAGAGGAATAAAGGAGGAATGAAATCAGACTTGCAATAGCATGTTTTTCTGAGAGACTTGGGGAAGTGGCCTGAAGTGGGGATTATGAGCCAAAGCTGAGAGAGAGATAAGGAAAGGATAAAAAGAGTGTGTGTGTGTGCATGGAGCACAGAGGATTGGAAGGAGAACTGAACAGCAATTTCCTGCTTACAGTCCCTGGCTGGAACTTCCAGGGCAGGTAGGAAGAAGTCTCATTTTGAAAAAAACCTAGTACAGAGGTGCCAGCAGAGGAAAAAAAAACTGTAAAACTGCTACATCTAAAGAGAGCAAGCAATTACTGCAATAAATCTCACCTTTATCAGTTGGAGTCACTGAAAACATCCCAAGAGTTTTAGTGTTTGGGTGTAGTGTGGAGGATTTCAAGCAAGTCCCCTACTACTGAATTTCACAAAAAACCCCATGGGTATCAAAGGCACCATCTATAATGAAGACTTGCTAAAGAACAGCCTTTGGCTTAAAAAGGCATATTTGGAGAAGGGATATGCTGGAAATTTTGAGCTATTCCCCTGAAGTGATAGATTGTTTACAGTAATGAAATAACAGTGACGTGGGAATCTGAGAAGGGAATTAATGAGCTTCAGTGTAATTCCACTGAAGCTGCATGAAGTACATGAGCATCGTGGGTTATGCAGCCAACCTCTGTAGGATTGTTCTTCGTTGGTGGAGTAGACCTGCAAACTCCCTTTCAGCCAACTCAGTGTATCCTTAAAGAGCACAACCTGGTAAATTAAGGACCTGGTCTTGTGAATGCCTCCCAAGAGAGAGGTCATACTTGTTTCCTCGACACAAAAATGAATATTGCACTTAGTAGGTCCCAAAATGAAAACCTCAACATCATCCTTAGTTGAGTCATCATCAGTAGATGCTTTTTTTAGAGGCTGGTTTGTTAGATATTTCTTAGTTGCAAATTATTAACAGCACATTAGAGCGTTGAACATGAAAGGGAAGCAAATATTTGCAAGGTGTTTTGAAACTTGTAGCAAGAGATTTACAACACAATAGCCCTAGAGGAATGGACCTGTATCAGTTGTAAAGCAATATTAGCTGAACCAGTCATGAGATATGTCATAAGGCTAAGAATAGCTCTATAACCATCGCTCTGTCAGCATGTGAAGGGGTAGGATTTCACGAGGTCACGCAAGAACTTCAATCCTCAAAAAAAAAAAAACCAAACCAGCCTAAGCAGGAGAAGCAATGCAGGAAGCTGCTGGGTGACTCGGCAAGATTTCTGCTTTCAGGGGAAAATTCCCTTTTTCGTTTCCTTGTAATAGCCCATCATTAATATAATAACACAAAGTTAGCAATCGCTGCGAGCCTCTGCTGCAAGGGTTGTCTACAGGAAGGATGCTTTGTTGGCTTGCAAAGGACAACCTGAGATGCCATCCTTGTAGCACGTGGCTCCTCTACAAGCCACCTCCTCCTCCTGCCATTCAACCTGTTCTCAAGGACAGGCTCTGACGTGACCCAGACGTGTCATTTTGATTCACTACTATTGTGCATACACTTCCTGCACGTGTATATAGTGCCCGTATACGATGAAGGCGTAGGAATCCTGCCTTCCGTGCTTGTAGTAAAATCAGTCTGGGGAGAGACTGAGTGTTTGTTTGCCAGTTTTAGATTTATTACCAACATGGAATTTTCTGTGAAACTGAAGTAAGGAATGGCTGATATGATGTTGTAGTTGTTTTCAACTCTTGCTCACACTGCTAAATTGGAGCATCTTTTGCCAACCCCGCTCCAGTAGCCACATTCTTCTTTCTTCTTATCCTCTTTCAGTAAAGAAGATATTGAGGAGGAAAAGGATCAAAGCTGATTTACTTTGGCTTGTGTCTTCCCTCACTTAAAAGGGAAACTTTCTAGCTCACTTTCCTCTTTTACTCCCCCTTCCTGTACAGGAAAATGAAGGTCATTGCTTTTTACTTTTTCCTACCCCTGAGCAGCTTGGGAACTTCAAGTGACCTCTTCCTTTTACAATGGAGGGAATTGCTGAATATATGAAACCCTGCATGAAAGGAAAAGGTGGTTTGTCTGGAGGTTTTGGGGGGAGGTTGTTGGTGGTTTGTTTTTAAGATTTTTTCGTTACATTCAATTAAACTCTGATTCTCCTGTCACTAAAAGCAGTCAACAAAACCAACACTGAATATGGTGAAGTGGAACATCTTTTAAGTATGCTGTAGCTGTTGAGGTGTTGGTTTCCTATAGTTCCTCCAAAAATATGATCAGGCTTTCTAGCCCTAAAAAAAAGTTATTCTTCATGCTACAGTTTTAGCTTTGGAATCCTGTTACGCCACTTTATGGCATTTCTTCCTCCCAAATATAATTATGTAATGATACCTCTTCTATTTTACTTTTCAAAGTCTCCTTCAGGACTAGATGGCTTTTTAGGCTTTGGGCTGTAATTCCAGTTCAGAAATTACAAATTGATTTAGAGACTCCAATGTCCATCTGTATATTTTTAAGTGTTGTACTAGCTGAAGGCCGAGTGCTGTAACGTGATAAGTAACCTACTTACCCTTTAACTTTATTACTTTAAAAAATGGCTAGTGCTCCAGTTTGTGGGATGTTGCATAACATGAGACTCCCGTGTATGATTTATAACATTGACATCACAGACTGTGCTGGTTAATGTCAGTCCTGGGCTGCTGCTTTATATCAACAGCTATCAAGCTTATTCGTTATCAATAAATAAGAAATGCCAAATAGTTTCTTTTTGCTTTCTTGAAAAATGTACTTTTTAAAAAATTCTGAGCTATAGGTATTAATATAATTATCTGATTATATTAATCAAGGAAGGAAGAAAAACAAAGGAAGTGGCTCAGTTTTCATAGTGTTTATTCTCATTGGCAAGCTCCCTTTTGCCTGTCTGCCCCCACATACCTTCGGTTCAGGCTGAATTCATTCCACACAGATGTGAGGACTCATTGATGGTGGCTTGTATTTTTCAGTTCATGAGGTTACCCAGTGTCCATGTGAACCTCTGCACAAGTTAAAGCAGTTACTGGAGCCGTGCAGAACTGGGGAGGGGGGAGAGATAGTCCATTCTCCCCCTCATCTTACAAAGTTCTTCTTGCAACCAGCTTTGCATCTACAAGCACGCCCTGGATCCTCTGGTGCAAGCAGGGAAGAGGCTTCATTGTGGCCATAGGCTGGGTAGCACATCATGAATTCAGCTCCAGTTCATGTCAGAGGTGCAAGATGAGCTGTGCCTAAATGAGCTTCTCTTAGCCCAGCCGCGGTGGTGACCTCGTGGTGACATCCTCACATCTGGTACCTGCATATGTGCTTGCAAGCTCTTGCCCGGGTTATGCAAGCTGCTACTCTGATGTCAGCAGGATTCTTCTCGTGGTGGCATCCTCACATCTGGCACCTGCATATGTGCTTGCAAGCTCTTGCCTGGGTTATGCAAGTTGCTACTCTGATGTCAGCAGGATTCTTCTCATAATAGCCTCACTTCATTGACTGGGGCTTTGCTTGTCTCTTACCTGTGTATCTGAAGCCTTGTCCTATCAGGAGGTAGGAAATCACAGTAGGGCTGAAGGAAGGATTCTTGTACAAGTGAAAAAAATGCATTTGGGCTTCTTAAAGATCTCATAAAAATTGTTTTTATATAAAACAAATTTATTTAGTTAAATGATGCTGGTTCTTTTCACCACTGAGCAAGGACTTAATGGTACCGTCCCCATTTTGAATGACTTTGATTTACTGTCAGAATTTTATGCACTAGAGCAATGATGTGGTACTCATGGTGTCATTTGAATTATAATTTGGACAAAGACTGTCACTTTGGGCTATGGACAAATGCCCTCTTCTAAATCTAGTTAGGTCTTGAACCTCATTTTGTCTTTTTTTCTTTCTTGAACTTCTTTGACTGAGTATCTCCCTGAGGATTCTTTCTGAGCAAGTGCTCGTTTGTTCCAACAGAACCTGCTGATCCAACAAAGATTATCCATTTGTGAAGCGTAAGGAAATGAAATGCATTATGAGTAGGAGACGTTGGTAGAGCTTCGCAGTACAAGAAAAGTTATCCCCGAACCCTCGCAGTGTCCTCCGAATCTTTTTCTTGACTTCATGCCACCCAGTCTGCAAACACAACTTTTCCTCTGAAATTCAGTGTGAGGTTACATGGTGAAAGGTGATACTTCTTCTCAGTCTCCTGGGTCCAATGAGCTGTAATATGAAACACAGGACTTGAAAGACTGACTATAGTCACATATTTTAGACCACTGAATATATGCAAATTTCCATTTGTTGAACTATATTTTAAGGACATTTTTCATTGTTACATTGCAAGTCTCATAAGGTGTTTTTATTTGCCAAATGCTTGACATTGTAAACGTGGAAAAGTGAGAATCTTCATTTCCAGGCGTTTTTTTGTGAACTTCTCCTGCAGTTCAACTGTGATTTCAGTTCTCCAGCAGAATGTAGCTTAAAATTGCATAATGAGAGAAGGAAAATCAAAAGAATTCAATATGCTGAGAGTGGAAAAAGAAAAGAAGAAAAGTAAAATAAATAAAATAAAACAGAACAGCACTTCATTTGGGAGAGGTAGTCCCTGAGCCATCCTCTAGCTGAGCCTGCCTTGGGCAGGGGGATTGGACTACAGACCTCCAGAAACATCTGCCATCCTCAGCCATTCTGCACTTTGGTGTCCACTTCCACACAGTGTGAAGGCAGGGTATTGAAACCTGCTGAGTGTTTCTGTTGTGCTTTTGCCTTCCGTCTGTGAATCAGTCACTCACAAACCAAGCCTCAATGCACTCAACAGTAGTAATCAACTTGGCTGAAGGTAGACAAATCATTTCTAGGGGTCTATGTAGTGTTTCTGCTGTGCATTTCTCCTTCAGTAAGGGACAGAATGAACCCACCCAGCTATTCACAGCTATTTTCTGTTTATTGTTTAAGCAATTTCAGTGTGAGAGGCTTTTATAATATAATGGACTAGATCATAAATTAGATGATAATATAAAGGACTAGATCATGAGAATACATTATGCATCTGGCTGTATTTTATGCAAGTCTATTAACGTGGACTCAGTTACTTTCAGAAGCCTTTGCAGTACATAGCAATGATGACAAATACTCTCCTGGATCAAAGTCTTGTAATTTATTCAGTTAATAGAAAGGAGATACATTGTTTGCTAACGAAGAGCATGGAGATTGTGTGACTAAAACACGTAAAACATAAAAGGGTTGGAGTCTGTAAGTTAGTACAGAAAAATAGGCATTGAATTCAAATAGGAAAGATACAGACAAAAGATTTTCTATGTCTTCTTCCATGGCTTTACATTTTCCCTACAAAGGGAAGTTACTATATAGTTAGGTAAACTGTGACTGTATGGAGTATCAGCTATGGTATGTTAGCTTCCCCATATGCACACACAATAATAAGATTAGTTCCAGGTAGGAGGACTTATCCCATTTTCAAAACAGAGTAAAAAGTGGTGCAGAGAGCTGCTGACACAAAAAAAATGTGTCTGTGTTATTGATGACATGGGAAAGTCACACTGAGTTCCTGTAGAATAAGCTCCCCATGGAGACAAAGGCTTAAAGAATAAGCTCCTTGCAGCCAAATCCTGGTTTTGCCTGTGGAATAGTGAGAGCATCTAGCAAAGTTTTACATACTCTTCCTTTTAACTCTACCTAAACTGCTGTAATTTTTGCCCTGCGTACACAACTACTGTATTTCACATACATATGGACTGTAAAACAATTTCATTCAGGAGCCTGCCACACAAAGATTATTGGAGTTGACTGTGAGATTAGGGCATTACCTACAAATGTGTGCTTTACTGCCCCTGGTAATGATATGCAAGCATGGCTTAAAACTGGAAGCAAACATACGGACATACCTAGTAGATACAGACTAAAGCCAGTTACTCATGATGCTCTTCATTTGTTTGTATAAAAAAAGCTTTGTGAAAGCTTCAGGTTTCAGCAGTAAAGGAGGGGAGTGTATGTGTGTGTAAATAAATGCATATTTAAGACATGTATCTATTTAAATCTATCTCTGTATAGCATTCCTATATCTGTAAACCATCTATGTAAACATAGACACGTACCACTCAAATACCAGAAAGGCCAAAACAAATTTAACTTGAATTCTGAACTGCTTGTCCAACTTTAGGATGAGAAATCAGTGTAAAATGCTGTCTAATTTGATAGCACTTCATACTGGCTCTGTAGGGATGCCTGTGACTAGGAAATGGTGCAAAGCAGTGGGGAATCAGACCCCTGGTAGGATTTCATTCAGCTGGATGTTAGACCTTTTACAGTGCTCCTTGTCATTACTGTTGTCATTCACAGTTTCCACCTTCAAAGCACAGGTCATTTAGACTGGCTGTGTCTTGTTGCCAAGAAGTAATATCCTAATTATAAACCTCCATCCCATCCCAGTCTTTTTTTTTTTTTTTGTGATGAGAATGAAATACTAGTTTACAGACTTCACCAAATGTGTTTGATTCATGGGGGACTGTGACCTGGCAGTGCACTGTTTGACAAAGGCCATAATTCATTCAAGAGCCCGCGTCGCTTTTATTTAGAAATGCTTGGTTTTGAAAGGAATTAAAAGGAGCGACCTTTCTAAATCATTTATAAAATACCCTATGATGCACTGCTTTTTTTTTTTAACATCCAGAAAAATCTTGATTGTTTTGTTTGCATGCTTGCTTGGTTAGTTTGTCCAGAAAAAAAGTCAGGCTGCTTCTATAAATTTGATGCCTCACTTTCCTCTTGCACAAATAAGAATTAACCAATTTTTTCAGCCCAAACTGCAACTTGATAATTTGTTCTTATTCTTTATTGACTGGATTTCTTTAATTTTTTTTTTTCAGTTACGTATTTAAAGAACAAATTCAAAGTACTGTACAATTTACTGGCACAGCTAAACAAAAGCCATTGGCAGGGCTTGTTTCTGTGAGATACTCAGTTTGTAAGACACGAGCAATTTTCCTTATCTGGGTACTTTGTGAAGCTAGCCAGACTCTCCGGGTAAAATCAGCAATAATGAAAAGTCTGCACAAAGATACTGTTATCAGTCACATGGGCGGTATTTCGATAGATATGTAAATGTGGGAAGTAAAGAAGCTATGCCCAGAAATAAATTCATTCACCTTAAAAAAATTCATTGTGAAAAACAGAGTAACGCTTAAGAATGGAAAACGTTGTGCATCACCTCGTTACATGAAATATAGCTTATTTAGCTCAGATTTGGATTGCCTTGTAAGAAATTCTGTTGCCAGAAAGCTGAGTAGAACCACAGTGATATGGCATCAATGGGCAGGTTTGAAGGAGCTGATCTTTTACGTGCACAGACATTTCACAACAGTAGTATTTCATAGAAGCTGGTTTTTCAAGTAGGAGCAAAAAGGCTATGCAGAGGAAGGATGACCTGTTTTATCTTTGTAGTTAAAAAGCTCGTGGATTTATTTTTAGACATGATGCATGGGGTAAAATGGCCAAAATTTTTCCCCGAGTGCCAGGTTGTGAGTGGTGCTGGGGGAGCGGGAAGAATTTTGTTAAAGGAAATACTGTGGCAAATGCATGCAACACTTTGCTATAATAAAGATGAGGGGGAGGGCGAAGGGAGGAGAGGGAGAAATGTACAACTAAACCTCTCTGTCTGCTAAACACTCACAGAAGTGCTGTTTGAAATTGAGCAGAAATGGGCAAGCCCCACATTCCTTCTGTGGTCCCAGAGCTTCCCACTCTTCTAATGCACTCCAGTAGGACTCGCAGAGTTCAGCCGCCACTGCAGAGCTCACATCTGGCACAGAAAGCGTGCTTTAATAATCCCAGAAATAATTCAGAGGTAACCTACTCATCTTGGAAGCAGTTCTCCTTTGAGACAGTGGGCCACGGTGCCCTGCAACGAGGCCCCGTGATCTTCCACCATCGATTTTCGGAGCGCGAGTGCGATGTTAGACATGGGGCAGCTACTGTGCGTCCCCCGTGAGCTTCTGGGAGAGCTGGGAATTCCAGAGCTTAAACCTGCAGGTTTCCAAGCAGGTTTGTCTCCAGAGTCCTGGAGGTGCTGGGCCCTGCGTTTGTACAGCGAGCTGCTATGCAGGGAAGTCAATCTCCACCTATACCATGTTTATGCTTGCCTGCGGGGTCAATAAGATGCTTTTGGCTTTGTAATCTCTCACTGAAGTCAGCGAGGGTCTCATTCTGCTCATTTGCCATGCTGAACAAGCACTTTAGTTTACTCAAAACCATGTTGGGAGGTGTTGTTTCTAGGAAGGGCAGTAGAACCACATGGTCTTTAAGTGATCCCAAGTTCCTCTGTCACCAGCTGGGGCCAGGAGGTCTTTACATTGAAATATGATTATTAGCATTTTGACAGGCTGGAGAGCTGGGCCTGTGGCAACCTCACAAAGTTCAACAAGGCCAAATGCAAGGTCCTCCATCTGGGTCGGAGCAATCCCAATCATCAGTATAGGCTGGGCAGTGAATGGCTTGAGAGCAGCCCTGAAGAAAAGGACTTGGGAGTGCTGGTGGATGAGAAGCTCACCATGAGCCATCAGTTGCTCTTGCAGCCCAGAGGGCCAATCGTGTCCTG
>WTSP01012357.1:64426-83306 GCA_025331215.1 Actenoides lindsayi | reverse complement strand
GGTGGTGGAAGCCCCATCCTTGGAAGTGTTTAAGGCCAGGCTGGCTGGGGCTGTGAGCACCCTGCTCTAGTAGGAGGTGTCCCTGCCCATGGCAGGGGGTTGGAACTGGAGAAGCTTTAAGGTCCTTTCCAATCTTGTCAATTCTATGATTCTATGATTTTCATGTTTGTTTTTCTGGTTTATACATTTAAACTGAAGTTGAGATGGTAAATAAAGATATTATCCTATGCATAGCTGAGAACACGTTACCTCATTATTGCATCTGTTTTCTTTTTATTATTACTCCCTGCTCAAGTCACCAAGTATCTGATCCAAAGATAGATTCAGGTTTTGCTGTCCTTAAATCTGGAGAGTGTTTGAGGTATAGGCTTTGTATTGGTCTATTCTTGCCTACAATAAAAATGAGGATTATGGTGGGCATCCAAAGTCAATGAATAATCAGGAGTTTTAGCAGAAGAATAGTGTATTGTGCAAGGTAAAATTACTGTCCCGTATTCCTCCACAGATCTTTAATGAAATCAGTGGGACTTTCTAAGCGTAACTGAAGAAGAAAGAACTGATTCTCACCTTAACAAAATCAGAAGTCTTAATATCAGGTCAGATTTTGCAAGGAAATCAAAAAGAACACAGTTTCAGGATTGTCCTCTTAAGATTTCATGCATAATTTCTGGTTACTCAACAGCCCAGTTTTTCAAAAAGCTGCTGACAGGCTTACGATGAAAACACACAAAAAGAAAAGTCCTGCAAGGCCTAGAAGGCACGGTGGCAAGTTTTTAGAGGATTAGGCCCTCAATTATAATCGTTCCACATTTAAGAAAGAATACATCTGGTAGGCAGAAACAAATTTACCCGGGAGGACGTGAACTGAGCTTAAGACGTTGTTAGGTCAGTGATGGAGAGCTTGGATGTATGAAGGTTTGGCTTTTTTTTCTACTTAGACTAAGACAGTTCAGAATGGACTGCTGAATCGAGCTCGTGAAAGTACGCATTCAAACCTCTCGTGTGCCGAGAGGAGCACGAGATCCTTGTGCTGGGGGAGGAAGGGATTTGGAGGGTTGACTCGCTGAAGAGCAAGGCTGAAGCTGCCCCGGTGGGACGCTTAGGCTGGGGGTGCGAGACTGGCTGTGGTATGTACATCACAGCTCAGGGCACCTGGAAACAGCACAGGGAAAGGATGGCTTGCACTTGTTGGGTGAAATGAGACCTGTCTCAAGCTGTCTGAGAGTAATTTAGAAGAAATGCTGATCCTTCAGAACCTGCGGATTTGGATTTCCACTGGAATCTTGTCTGGGAAAGATTTAAACTTGATAAAGAGCCAGGGCACAATTCTTAAACTTTCCTCTTTCTTCCAGACCATTGTGGAGACTTGGATTTGTTACATACCAAGGTGATTTTTCTGCCGGTAATGTGCAGCGATGTGAGGACTGCTCAGACTGATCATTGCTCACTGGATGGCCTTTCCTTGGTGGAATTTTACACAAAAGTAGATGATGCCTCTCTAGACTCATTCCATGTTTCTCTCTTCTATTCTTACTAAAAGTCACCTGTGGCTAAGAAATTTGGGCTTGTAGTTGTAAATAGCCTGGAGAGGACTGCTAGAAAAAGGGTCAGACAGGACTAAGTTACCTACTCCTAGGTAATTTTACTGTTATATGTCCTTAGCAGTTCTTACCATCTCCAAACACTTATTAATATTTCATGATACCTTGGAGCCCCTCAGTGAAAACGTGAACTGTGGTTCATGAGTTTTCCACTAAAGCTTCTTTTTTCTGTTTATTTTGATGAGAGTTTTGGGTCCATTTGTTTTTTAAGAGAGCTTCTACATTTCAGCCTGGAGATACTTTTTATCTTTCCAAATCTTAAAAAAAAACAAACAAAAAAAAAGCTAAACTAAAATGCCTCAGTCTCCCTCAAACTAAAATGAATGAAAATAAAAATTAATTTCACTGAGTTGTATAAAAAGAGGAAAGAAAGAATGAGCTCTTTTCTATACCTTCTGTCTGTTGGTACTGGTTGGGAAACTACAATCTCAGCCTTTTCTTTATCTACTACTGTTAAATTTGTGACATACACCTCTAGACATCACCTGTGTCCTCTAGAGGTTTTGATGGGAACTGTTTCTTGATTCTGTTGCATCAGATCCCAATTATCTAAGCTCTTCACGTGGCTCTCA
The DNA here is from genome assembly GCA_025331215.1 of Actenoides lindsayi. NCBI lineage: Eukaryota > Metazoa > Chordata > Aves > Coraciiformes > Alcedinidae > Actenoides > Actenoides lindsayi. The sequence continues at coordinate 81,133 of WTSP01012357.1, read as the reverse complement.
CATGCCTACAGAACTTCATTTAGAATTCGTTACTGGAGAAACCCAAAAATTTTACTAGAAATGGATTTGCAATAGATAACCTCTGCTAACCTCCAGGATCTCTTACCAGAGTCTGAAACTGTGTACAAGGTTGTAATTTATCACCATCTGTGGCATAAATCAAAACAGAAGGTTTCATTATTCAGCCATTCAGCATCAAAAGTTGTTATATTTTGTATTTTTTTCATGCTGAAAGCACATTACCAGACTATTTCTTTTAACTGCGGCAAAAAAGTGCTGAACTTCAGTCATTTGGGGAGAATGGTGCTACCTGAAATTCAGTAGGATAAATTAGTCTGATCTTAAGTGCTCCCTATAATGATCCATGTATTTCAAGAGGGAAGGTTTGGAGATTTTTGTTCACACTAAGAAAAAAATATCTAGAAACAGACAAAGTTGACATCAGATGAGAAGTCAGCTCAAGTCCATGAGTAAATATTAGACACACTCGTGCTTTTTTTTCTTTGTAACGTGCATGTTACTACAGGATACATAAGCATTTAATGTCCATTTGGGAAAAAAATTGCCTATTTTAGTAAAAAAGGAGTATGCTTTATCTGGTAGATTCACGGATCTGCTGTGTCTTCTCCTCTGTTTATAGTCTGAATTATTAATGTGAGTATATCTAAATGAATGCCCCATCCCTGCTCAGGTAGAAGAGAAGGTCTCTAGGTGTTAATGCTGCCGTGTTTAAATTTCTTCTCTTTAACAAAGCATTATTTTGATTACCTGTTCAGTTTTATGGTTTTGCCCCATCTTTTCCTGTGCCGTGGTGCTTTCTGCACTGCGATTTTGTAGCATTCAGGTTTCCTTTTACCACAAGTGTCTTTTCCAGCTACCACTCTACAGTTACAAAACCCCTCACGAAAGCCAATATGCGTTTAAAATATAAACATACAATGCTAGATGAAAGGATTGTGGAACAGATAAACAGAGGCAGATGGTGGAGATTTAATTAATAAAAAAAACCACAAACAGGAAAATAAATCTGCTGCAATGATTTGATGCCTAATTTAATTAAGAAAAAAAAAAAAAAAAAGAAATGTTTTGGAGTTTAGTTATTGCCAGGAAATTCTATACTACATTGTTTCTGTTTGGCGAGAAATGGTTTGTATAAACTTGACAACATTTTGTTTTACGAAGAATCGGACACATTGCTATTGAATTCCAAGAAATTTTACTCCTTGCAAGGAACAAAACTCAGGAAATTGCCGTTTTCTTTTTGCATAAAAAAAATGAGGACAGTATGTGCAAGAAGCAATGATATGGTTATCTGGGCTTTGATAAATGTTTGATATTATTTTACCCAAATTTAATAGTTCTATTTGGAAATTTAAGCTATTCTCTAGGCTGAGAAATATGTTTTACTCTCTGGAAACAGTGTGATGTTGCCTCTGAGTTCAATGTTGGGAGTTGGTCTCATGGGATTTTTCTCCATTGCTGCTACATGCAGAATGCCATAAGAAACCAAGAGTAATTTTTTTAATTATTATTTCTTTCTTTCTTTTGTGGAATACTTCACAGGTCAGAAAATAAAAACGAGAGAAAGAACCTTGTGGGGTCACAAAGGAGATGGGTCAGTGGAATTAAAACCAGAAAAAAGATTGTGCAGCATTTGTTGGGGAGTTTGGGCCTGTTTGATCTGGGGTAGAGTAGTAAAGAGATAAAAGCATGAGAGTGCTTCTGGATTTTGATTTCAGAAAGATATCATTGTTTATGGCGCTTTAGCTTCCTGAAAAAGAGGTTAATATTGACAATCCCAGAAGAAAACAAGGAGAAATAGTTCTCTTGTTATTGTTGAATCAAAGAAATGTTACTCTTTTTTTTTTTTTTTCCTCAATAAATGAAAATATTTATTTCAGGTCAAGCTGAGATTAATTTCCTTTTTATTGCCTTTTTTAGTCAGAGAAGCAAACCAATCAGCTATTGCTAGTTTTCAGTGTTTCAGATAGACTGTTGGAGACCACTAGGAAAGACATAGATTTTCATGCAGCTTTCCTGTACTAAAATCAGCTAAAACTGCCCCCCAGGACACTCTCAGGGGCCTGGGAGTGACACGGGGACATCAGCCCAGTCTGACCCAGGTTTCAGGCAAGCCCCATTTGCAGGATGCCCTGCAGACAGCGTGGGGTCAGAGGGGGCTGGAGGGATGAAGGGCTGGAGGGGTTGATGTCTCCAGCCTCCAATCACCCAGCTGCTCGTGGTTTTTCAAGCACTGGTTATGTTGATCGAGAGCAGTCCCAGACTGACAGAATCATTCTTATCAAGCTTGCTTTCTGCTTCCATTTGCCTCAAAGCAAAGGCTGTGGCTGCTTTCCTTGGTCACCACTGTCAGCTTGTCTACCTGGCTGAGTGAGGGCAGATGCCTGGCTCTGGGAGCATTTTTAGGAGGGCATCTGTTCCCTGGCACTTCCTCCTTCAACTGTACATTTTCTATGCGTGAGGAGAGGGTGAGATCTTCTCCCTGGTTGATGTTTAAGTACACTATGGTTTTAAGTAAAAGCACCATTGAAAAGTTCAAGAGTTGTCTCATTAATTTCTTTATCATTATCAGAATACCATTCTGGTCCAATTTTTAACCTTCAGGAATCTCAACGTTGTTTTTGGGGTTTTTTTGTAACTGCTACTCAGAATTAGTGTTGTAAAATAGGTCTAGTACCTCAACATACTTCAAAAGTCATAGGAATAGCTTTCCTCCACTAATGATCCACAGGGCTTGTCTGTTGCTTTTATATTGCTTTATACTGTTTTATATGTTGGCTGTTAATGTTACTCATCCTGTATAAAAAGGAAAAAAAAAAAAAGGAATTATCTTTTTATCCTCATCGTGTACAAAAAGGAAAAAAAAAGAATTATCTTTTTATCTGCTATATTAGAAATAAATTATTTTAGGGGGTTCTACTGGTTTATGTTGAAAACATAGACCTCTAGTATAGATACTGATTATTATAGGATTATGAAACGAAGTTTAAAGTAAAAGAAGAACTAGTTTATTCCACAGAGGTGAAAGAAGTGGCATTCATTTCTTTCAAACAGAACTTACCCTTGTTTCCTAAAGCAAAATCAATTTCAGGAACGGAACTAAAAATCGAAGTTAGGATGACTTACAGGGGACTAAAATAGATGCTGAAATTAATCTGGGAAGGTTTTATTCTGATACTTTGTCAGTTTTTACTGCATTTTACACGGAACCGTGCTTTGCCATTTGTAGATGAGGAACGCGCTACGGTCGTTGGTGCAGATATTTGCAAGAGACAGCGTTACATATTGGAGTGAACCTCACTTGCCACCTTCTACATAAACTAATGTTCATTTAGCAGTCTTCCCAGGATAAGCCCCTCACGGGAGGACTGTCACATTCCTCATCTAGCTTTCTGAAGGATCTGTCTTGCTGTCAGGCTGGCTTGGGTTTTTAACAGGCGCGTGAAGTCTCACAGACTTGCACATCTCCTAAGATGTTCACGTGAATAACGCAGAAGTTAAAATTCACATGGGTGAGAAGTTTCACAGATAAGAGACCATCTACTAAGAAAGCATGTGGTTGCCCTGTGAGTGCGATTGGAGTTGTAAACATTATCTGGTAAAAGTGAGGTTTCCTGGGGCTGCAGTAAGTAAAGCCTGTTACATCTTCTGGTATTAATCATAATAAGTGTTTTATCTTTGGCTGTCATGTTTAGTTTCTGCATGCAATTTACCTCTCAGGCAAGCTGTTCACGGTATCAGCCAAGCTTATCTCTGAACTTATGGTCTTCAAGTACCTAAATGTATTTCCACCAGAGTTCCCACAGTTAATGTGACAAAAGCCAACATAAGTGCTATTTTAAGACCTCGCTGCATCCCTTTACAGAAAAAATAGTGTTGCCTGTATTCTGATCACTCCTATCAACCAAAGTAAAGCTTAGCTGCCTTTACTAGTCCTACACTCTACTGTAATTTTATTATGACCTATTTTCAGATAGTCTTTCTATACACACAGAATTTATCTTGACTCCAAATGTCCCTGACACGTGTTATCTCCCGTCCCCTAAAGTGCCTTCACTGCCACAAGACTTCCCCATACAAAGCCTGTCATGATCTGTCTGACTCCAAAGGGACGGTTAGCAAGATGCAAAAGCGTGAGGCAAACACATGGTCCCTGTCCCAAAAAGCAAACCAACCAGATTACATCAGGAGATCCAGCAACGGCCCTCAGAGAGAAAGGGGCAGGGTGGGGTGGGAATGCCTTGCACAGTTTTGTGAGCGGCTCTGTTCGCACGATGATTTCAAAGCGATTCGGGGAAAGAGGTCGAAGATTAGACAGCTCTTAATATTCTGCTCCGCGTGACCCCCGTCTCGCTGCGATATTCTCATGATCTGCTAATAATCCTTTATCGTTAAGCTTCCAGCTTAACATTAAAATGTAATCCCCACGAACACCAACCGGAGCGCACAGCGAGAAGCGGTTACCACTCCGAGTTGCGCGGGGCAAGCGCCGTGCAGGTTTAGTTTAAAAAAAATCTTTATAAACCGTTTGGCCCCGGGGGTGGAAAGACAAATGGAAGTTTCCCTTCCGATAGCCACGAAGAGAGGACGACCCATCTAGTTCAGACCCGCCGGGGTGACCCTTTCCCTTGCACGGGGCTTGCCAGAAGCATCCGGAGCCGTTGCTACTGTGAAAACGGAGACAGCGTTTGGCAGCTACCTTGACGTTTACACGCAGCACGAATGCCAAACAGATTTGGTAGCAGCTCGTAAAGCAAACGGCTCGGGTTCATAGCTGGTAAACTTTAAGTTTGGCCTTCTGGGCTGGGTTTTTAGCAGTCACCGCTGTAGGAGAGCCAACTGTTTTCTCCTCGTGCTGGTGTTAAGAACTCAGCTGAAGTGAGAGCGTTGGACCGGAGGTGAGGTGATGCAATGTTTTAATCCGGGCTTCTGTTCCGTTTCTTATTGCAGATCCTCTCTGTGAATTACTCTAGCCTTAAAACACTTTCGAACCAGCTGTCACTAGTGTGGCTGGGCTATTCTGAGTATTGAAATGGAGAGTTCCCTTTCCTCCTTGTTTTCCCTTTGATAAAACTACTCATCAGAAATCTCCCTGTAAAAATACTTGTATTTTGAACAATTTACTTTTTGCTCTCAAAAATGTAAAAAATTAGCAGTCCAGTCTACTAGATAGAAGTATAATAGATAAAAGAAGCAACTTTTTTTTTAATTTTTTTTTTTTTCCAGAACTAAGGTAAATATTTGAATGTGCCAGTGCCTTTAGTCCAGAAGCAAACTATCCCAGGAGACTGCAGAACATAAAATAGAAACTGAACTGCAGCAGTGAGCCCTTGGAAGTGTTCAAGGGAAAGTGCAGTGGGAATATTGGTTCATAGCAATCTTTTGATTGGGTTTTTCTGATAGTAAAGGACCGTTTCAGCTTTTACGAGTTAAGCTGGAGTAAGCCTATTGTGAACCATGGAACATACTGGTTTTCCATTTGAATAAAACAGGAAAAGACTGCAGCTTAAGATGCTGATAGTATTTCTCATTTCTTTAATGAAGCTTCGCAAACTAGCCAAGAATGTTTTCCACTGGTGGCATATAGTGGAATTCTAAACATCTAATTAGAGCTTAGAGAGCTGACTAACTAGGAACTGCCAATGGTATTAGTATCTAATATATATTGCTTTAATTAGCTAAATCCACAGGTCAACATTAACACCAATTTTCCAGTCCTGGAAAACTTCATTCCAGAATTTGACACTTGGGTTCCTACAGCTGCCAGGCAACCTCCATGAATGGCCAGGGCAAACTGAGGCAAGAGGGTGAAGGGCATGAGAATGGATATTGCTTTGTGCATAAAGCTGGGTTGCCAAACATTGTCCACGTGTCACTGTAGAGTGGAATTGCTTTCCAATTTTGGAAAGAAGAAGTTGTGACAAGAGAAGCTTTATGTCATCAATGGTGAGATTGCCAGAAAGGATGCAGAGGAGTTTTCAGAATAGAAAGACAACAGAGAGCGCTTGCAGTAGCTATGCTGGTTGGGTTTGCTGCTTTTAAAGCCAATGGTACCTTTCTCACATTCTGGTCTCCTTTGACTTCCAGAGTGGCTGACAGAAATATTGATAATCATTACTGTTTTTCAGCACTATATTTTCTTTAAAATAAAATAAAATAAATGTTTTCTATTCTTTACAAGAAAATGAGTCGAGGAAAGGAAAGAGCAAGTAGACAAAAGAAAGAACACTCCTTTACTTCCTTAGGCCTTTTACTGTCTTGAAGGTCATATTAAAATTTCATTTGGTTTCCTGCTCCTTCCTTCATTGTAAAATCTAGATGAAACTGTGAGAAATAGCAGGAAACCAAGCTAAGCCCATATTTTGAGGAGAGGACTTGAACACAGCCAGTAGCCCGTTGTGACTTTTCAGGGCACTGCTAGCACTGTAGCCAGACCCTTCCTCCTTTATGGGTAGAAATACACTGAAGTTTTCTCACGGTTTAAATAGTCATGCTATAGTTGCAAAACAGTACAATAAAGCATACGGGGTATATTGCAGTACCAGGAAAAGACTTTTTACTGGGTTGTAAATAATTAGAATTAAGTTGCTTAAAAAATTCAAAGCTGAATATTTTCAAGAACACGTATAGACTGGTGTTATAATTTCACAGTAGTAGTAAAAAAAAAAAATACATGAAAGCAAAGGGTTTGAGTATACATGAGATGTAAACTAATGTAATTTAAAATGAATCCTTATTTGCTTAGTAAGTGCTATCTCTGTGGTTCTCATGGCGTGTCACCTGATGTAGTTCACTTTCACTGGAGTCAGTGAAAACGTGATCAAAAGATCATGGCTAATATATGTGCTGGGGGAGTTAAGAAAATACTGATGTTTTCTTAAATTGGGAGTAGCCTATGACTAGGATACTAACTTGCTCTGCATATGTTATTTATGCAAATCTTGTTAATGGAAAAAAATTGCAGCCAGGTATTCATAATTAGATTAGAGAACAAAATAAAGGAAGTAAATTTGTTTACCTGCCCTTAAGCCTGATCCTAAAATATGTATGATTATACCTTGTACCCCTGTCAAAAAGGAGGAAACAATGAAGAAATTTGTTGTGGAGAAGGCAGGAGGCAGACAGGGTGAGCAACAGTGAAGTTACCTGTTGATGATCTGGAATAGTACTTGGTTTTGGAGTAGTTTCCCATATTTTTAGGCTCGTGTATTGGATCTCAGTGCAGTGTACCAGAGGGAGCAGGCCCTGCTGATTCTTAAAAACCATGCAGGTATGAAGAAAGAAAAGAAAAGGGAACACGGAGAGTGTATCTCTGTCTTTCCCATAGTGACTAGTAAATCTACCTTGGCATATTAACTGAGAGACCTGTATCTATTCCTACAGTATCTCTGATGAGATAGAGGTGGAAGCATTGGGAGTTTGCCAGAATTAAGGACTGGATTATTTAGTATACAGAGACCTAAATATCAGACTTAATTCTGACAAGCCAGAATGTCTGCTATTGCAGACCTTCATTCTAGTTACAAGCCCAGATGGTCCTGGCTTTGTGTTTAACTCAGGCTGACAGAGCTGCCGGGGGGGGGGGAAAATGGTTAGAAAGTCTAAATTTTTGTAATGAGAGAATATATAAGGAAAGGAAATATTTCAGCTAAACCTTGAAAACTATTGCTTCTTGTATTACCCTAGCAGCTAATAAGAGACAGGAAGGGAGGAGAACTAGACATAAACCAGATGCTTTGAAGACTGCGTGTGAATGGGTGCAGGCAGGTCCCTGCTCTTCTGCTTCGAGCTGGTCCTGAGGTGACCACCCCAAGGAGACATAAGGCGGCATTGCCAGGGGCCAGTGTCTCCACAGGGCACGGGGTTGTTCCAGTAGGGCCGTGTAAAAAACCAGTTCAGCACAGTGATTCCCCAGTCAGCGTCCGTGCTGGAGCACTACTGCACGCAGAGCCTTTGGGAAGCCCTGCTGCTCTTATGTGGCTGCTCCAGTTCATTTCAGAGCCTGTATCGTGAGCTTTACTGGGTGATGGAGATGGTCAGGGCCACATAAAGAGGAGGCAGGGACATGAGGTGGTTAAACTGCAACTCCTGTGTGTCCTGTGATGGCACTGACAGGCTTCAGATTAAACACTGCAAGAGTCAGATGTTAATTTTCCTTTTTATTGAAACTGTGGCTTTTCTACAGCACAGATTCTCCACACACGAAAAGGTTTCATAGAAATCACTGTTTTTATTCTCTTGCAAAAACACTAAAAGTTCCAGAGGGGGAAAAAAAACCCAAACAGGTCTAAGCACTGGCTCATACTGGGAGGAAGAGCCCAAATTACTGGGGACCGGGTGTGGCTAAGCAGGAGATAAGGAATGACAAAAAGATTGTAGAGAATCGGATCATTATGAGCTGCCTTCTAGGTAAAGAGCTTGAATTCAAAAATGTTGATGTTATGCTTGGCTCTGCAACCTTAACTTCCTTTTCTTATCAGTTTACTTGCTGGGGTGTATGCATTTATAAGCAGAGCCCTACCCGATTCAGACATACATGCAAATATTTGATCTGGAAAGTGCACTTTAACTTTCAGTCTGACTCCACACTTGATAACTTATAGTAAAAATACACCGTGGGCAGAATCTGTGAATTTTTTACGTAGACATTTTTCAATATTCTGAGCTGTTAGTATTTTCTGAACACCTACGCTGAGGTTTGTTGCAGAGTTTCTGTTCCGACTTTCAGACTGCGAGACACATTCTGTCTCTGTTTTCCACAGTTTAAGATCTTCCTGCCAACTGCCTGTAGAGCTCCATTTCCAATCTGTCCTCGGGGAAACCACTATAAGATAGGGGAACTGTTTATTTTTAAGCCTTTGAAACGCTACCTTTTGCTCAGTACTTGAACCGGTGAAAATTAAATTAGCAGAAGGCCTGCCTGTTGCTTCCATAGATTTCAGACCAGGTTCTAAGTGCTATTTCATTCCTATGAAGTTTGTGCCCTTTTCCCTTTCAGATGTCCTGACCAAAATGAAAATCCAAATAGCAATGAAATTACTTGTAGTGCTTCTTCCCTCCCTGCCTGACTCCCCCTTTTGCCCAAAATCGAAAGGTTAATGAACCAAGCCCACACTGTTTAGATTTTGTACCAAGTACAAAGAAATATGTTGTGAATAGCTGATAAGTGGCATGATCAATAATAGGGAAACATCTTCCAGCTGGTGTTATAGAAAGGAAAAATTATCAACAAAGGCCCTGGCATTGTCAACGTTGGTTTGTAATATATTGATAAGTTACAGATTAGTCATTGCATTTTAAACAGTTGTAATGTTGACCACTGAACTGTGTATATTTGGATCATCAAGCATGCTAAAAGTCTGTTTCTGGGTGTAATGGCGTTGAAGTCTTGCCTGATGGGCTTCTCCGTAGCATAAACTTAGCAGCTTTCTAACAGACCCTTTTCAAACATTGCTGGGCCATTATCAACCTTGCTCAGAACAGCAAGTACAAAAGCGAAGAGACGTTTCCGCTTAAAAGCAGGCACTTTAAATAAATTTGCTTCGTGTCCCTGAAGGCTGAGTAACTACCTGGCAACCAGGAATAACATTCTTGAGTGGCAGCCCTGTAAGTTCTCGTGTACCTCCTGTGACACGAGATTCTGATGGACAAACTCGCTGCCTGACGTTCCCTAAAACCGCTGGTGCCGTCGGCATTTTAATGGGACCAAAGAACAGCTGCAGAATCTTGTAATAATTATAAATATAGAAATATATAAAAATATAATAAAAATACTTAGTCAAAGTATTTTCAGGGCGAAGCAATATCTTGGAGGAGATCCTTTGGGTGTAACACTGAAATTTGTGGAACTGGACCTGTAATTTCTGCAGATGAAAGGCTAAGCACCAGCACGTGCTTGCACAGGCACCGCTGTGTTGGGTATTGATTCATTACCCAGGAGGATTCAAGCCTTCTAGAAACTGAGGAAAGTCTTGGTCCTGTGAAAGTCTATTGGGAGTTGTGTTAGGGACTTGCAGAGAGTCGGGGTTTTATGGAAACAGAAGTCAAAAGGATTGTTGGATGTAGGCTGATTTTTCCAAAATCCATTTGTGATTTCACCTTTCCAACTTGGTTTCAGCTCAGAATGAATAAATTACTTGAAAAAAAAAAAGCCTTTATACGGAAGAAAATGAAAAGAAGTTCTGATTTTGAGCAAAATTACCTGACAGAGATACTTCTTTTAAGCTACTGCCTTCCCCCTAACAAAAGTTGTCAACTCCCCAAAGACAAACTACTGTCTGAGACCTTAATGAACTTTTCTGTCAACAAAATAACTGTTGTTTTGAGATGAGCTGGGGGGAAAAAGAAAGAGCATAGATCATGACAAAACATTTGCTTGAGTTATTTTTCAGAGCAGTTTATTTTAGAAGTAACTAGTATTTTTTTGCCAATACTTGTTTCTGTATTTCTTTGATGTTTGCGGGGATCTAAAAATAGCAACGAGGGCAAATTTAAAAGCTCATTAAGGATTAACACTTCTTCCGTATACAGAAAACAGGAGAAGTGTTAGGAGTAACACATCTAGGAAGAGCAGGACTTTAAAACTTATCCCTGCATTTAAAAGCAGCGCGAGTATTTTAAACATCTCTGGAATCCGTAGCCTTTCTAAGATCTATTTATTAGCTGCCACAAGCGCAACACTTCGAAGAACGAATAAAACCATTTCAACCTTTCCCAGGGCTCCTGAGACCGAGGTGTGTGCTTTGCATGTATATATAAAGCATAAATATGAATGTGTGTAAGTGTGTGGGAGGGGAGAACCATTTTCCCTTCTTCCTCTCAAGAGAGCGCCTGAAATTTAATTGAGGCAAAATAAATGTTCTTATCAGAAGGCACAACGGACCTTCCCAGTTTTGTTTGTGGCAGAGTTCAGGAGCCCTCCCCACGACTTAACTCTACCTTCCCCCACTTCAGATATTAACCTGGACATCATGCCTTCCAAACATTAAATGAGCTGCGCGACGTTTTATTACATTTCTCGTGTGGCTAAGCTTAGGGGGGGGCTTTGAAGTGCTCCTCGGCATGCCGTGCTTACGCAAGTTATTTTCTGCTGTGGATTGTTGATGCTGCAGCAGCAGCTAGAGTGATGTGCCTTGAATTCCAATGAGGAGAAGGCGTTGGTTTATTTTGGGTTTTTGAGTACAGAGTGAGTATTTTGAAAATGTTTGTAACTCAGATCTTTTATTTTTAAATTTTTTTTCGGGCTTAAAACAATTGATTTCTGAGGATTTAAGTGCCGCTGCGAACTAGTTGTGTGTCTTTAGAAAGTAAAGTGATTTAAAATGCCGTTGTTTGTAAAGTGTGCTGTTTATGAAAACCTGCTTTAGCTGGTGACTGAGATTATTGTGTTCCGTGTGGACCTCCACAAAATGGAAATCGGCAAACAGAAACATTGAAAAGCTAATTTTTATCAAACTGAATCCTGTGCAAGCGGGCAAAAGCAGTGGGAAGAAAAATTGCCACCGAGAACCTGAATTGGAACTAAATTGGACTTTTTTTTTTTTCCACTGTACTAAATTATTTCTGATCTCGTCCTGACAATTAGGGAAAATTTATAAGTGATGAGGTGAGCAATTGAAGGGATGTGTATATTTTTCTCCAGCTCCTTTAGGGGATTAAAACCTTTCAGTGTGTTCTATCCATCTGCTTATTTAGTGCTCGTGTTATTGGAAGCAATCCTTTCCTCTTCCAGCAGTGATGCTTAGATCCCTAGTTCTTAAGGGTTGTGTATGAAACAGATTTTAAGGGATCCAGCCCTGATTAGAACAGTTAGCCTGTTAACGTCCTATGTATTTACAGTGGATTATTTGAAGGGAAGCAGGGGTTAAGTCAGCAGGTCTCTCGGCTTCCCCAGGGGTTAACCTGGCAGCCTGTTTGGCACACACGGGAGGGCTGACAGGTAGCAGGATTTGTCTAAGCAGTGTGCATGAGAGCCAACAAGGAAAACTGAATGCTCTGGATTAGTTTTGGATTATGTTGTCAGAGTGAAGCCTGACGGACAAACTGCAGAGGAATAAAATGCAATCTGTTTGGGGAAAGAGACAGCGTGCATAGCTTTCATTTTTCAAGAAATGACAAGAAAAATCATTAATAATTTGTAAATCCGTGCCCATTAACTTTTCTCTTTGTTATCCCAAGACAGTCGTTTTAACATGATTTTGCCACTGTTCTATATCTGTTCTTTCTTGTGACAGATGGCGAGATAAATATAAAATTGTGATAGTACAGTACAAACCAAGGGGAAAAATACCTAGAAATCATAACACCTGGAATTGCTTAATGTGGAATATTTGGGGTGGGGAGGGATTAATTTTTTTTCCTCTTTTTGTGGTGAAAGATAAAGTTGAATATAATTTACATACTTTTCCTATTCTATAGTTTCCTTTTTGTAATCATGATTTACTTCAAAATACTGGAAGCATCATTCTGTTATTCTTTCCATCACCAGTATTACTAACACAATTGATTCCCTCTTTTCCTTCATCTGTTTGTTTCATTATTTTACTGCTCAAATACTTAATGTTTTACAAGAAGGGAAAAGCATTAAAAAAAAAACAAACAAAGAAAAACCCAAACAAAAACACCACCAAAAGACAATCCACAGCACCTTTTTTTTTTTTTCTTTTCCACCAGAAAGAATTGCATCATTTTTCACTGAGGTAGTGTTTGTCCTTGCACGTGTCACTTAGTTTGTTAACAATTAGTTATTTGGCTATAGAAGAACAGTTCCTGCTCATGAACTGCAGTCAGATTTAATCTTCAGCAGCTTATTTGGTGAGGGGGGGGCAGGCAGCAGGAAGGGAATGTTTCTGCAATGACTCTTTTACAGCAAAAAAAAAAGGAACACGCTAAATGTGAGCTGGCAAATAAACTCTCCTTAGGACCAAACAGTGACAGGGAAAGGCTGTAAAAAAGTATTGTGGACTTGATATTTGTTAGTCAAGTTTATACCTGTTTTGTTCAGTTTTCACCATTTCCTTATTCTTACAAAAATGCCCAAACAATTTCAGGGCATCCTTAGTAAAAGAAAAAAAATAGTCTATCAGTTACAGCTGTTTGGATTGTGTTGTTGCCAAGGTGTTAGCAGAGTATAACAATAAATATATTAGGACTAGAATTGTTATAGTACAGCCAACTAATTTACGGGAAAATATTTATATGGTAAGTTTGAATATGTTTTTCTGTTTGTGAATTATCCAAATGTAGAATCAATGCATTTGGGTTTGGAAGAGCACGGTAAATGTTGTCTATGAATTAATCTTGGTCTGTTAATATCTGAATGCAGATTTTCTGGCTATTTGGTATATCAAATTTGAGGGGACCTGGGTTCATTTTCAGTGAGCATATGAGATGTACCTTAAGTTTCTGTCTCCTAATCAGTGATATAAGAAAGATTTCAGTGCTAACGTTCCCAGTCTTATTAAATTTCCCTAAAACGTGCACTATCTGAAAGCATTCTTTCTAGCCATTTTGTTTATTCAGTTATTCTCAAAAAAATTAAGTAGAAAAGCAGGAGGAATTGCTGCAGCCAACTTCTGCTTACCAGTGTAGAGATTGCTTTTGGCTATTAACTCGGCGTTGGCTACAAGTAATGTTGTATTTTCCCTTGCTGCAGTGAGCCCATCTGAACGTAAGACACCAGAGCATCTCTGTTGAGTTATAAACACTGATTTGCAATTGGCTGGTAGCTGCCTTGTTTAATAAGGGGAAAACAGAAGAATATTTTTGGCTGCATAATAAGGTCTTTATAGAAAATTTCTGGAGGGTACCTCTTGGCTGAGGGAAGTGGGAAGAAGGAACTTCTGTACAGCTGCTCCCATGCCACGGTCTTATCCCCTCAATTTAAAATAGCAGAGTGGATGATGTAACACAATATTTTATTTAATTTAATATGAGATGCTATGTTAATGTGTGTGTGCATATGTACATCAGCTTATTCATAAAATAATCTCGGGACATTTATCTTCCACCTAATCTTTTAGGAGTATTATTTGTCTAGCTGGGAGTGTGAGTAAGCAAGTAGTAAAAATATCTCCTAGAGAGTAAAGTGTTTATGCCCAAACTCATCCTGACTGAACCCCTGAACCTCATATATGCTGTTAGCTGACTCTCTAGATCGTTAGAAGTTCTTCCTTATTAGGAAACCCCAGCACAGAGTAGAATGTCACATTTAAAAACATCAAATATTCTTTCAATATTAAGCACGTGCTCCATTGCTTGTCTGACTCAGAGTGGCTGGATTTGCTCCTGGAAGCGCTGCACTTCATTCTTCTTTTGCACTGAATGGATAGAAGTCTTGTAAAAGCCATGTAATCTCTCTGAGCTTCTCTTTCCCCTTGGAAATAGTATTTCACAGAAGTTTTAGAGGCTGAAAATTATGCTTTGGGATTTACTTTTTTTTTTTCCTGCATAGAAGTTCAATGATTTAATTGTGCATCATTCTCAGTGCTTAGAACTAATAAAGCTTTGCAAAAGCAGTCCTTCCATCTCTGAAATTTCACTCCAGGTGAAAACTTCAGTGCCATTATAAATCTTTGGTTTAGTTACAGCTCTTCTTCAAGAAGTCTCCTGCAAGTGTTTTTTCAACTATTGCAAAGTGACCAGACAATTAGTTTGAGAAAGCAATGCAATTTTGTCGTCTTAAAGGTAAAAGTACCTGGAGGAGAGCGCTTAGAGTAGCAAAGGATATGTTTAAAAGGCAAACAAAAATTAAATGCTTTGCTATGGACTTATTTTGATTTTGTGACCAATTGTCCACAATGAGGAATTATTTTTGTTGTGGTTTTGTTTTGTTTGTTTTTTTATTTCTTGCATCCTTTTCACTAAGATAAGGTATTGCAGTTAAGATTTTTAAATGATGTATATTGTCAACATTGTTTATATAGGGAAGAACTCAGATAATTCAGTTGTTTATTAATCTGTTTCTGTGGACATTCAGAATATCCATATTCACAAGCTTAACTATTTGAATTACTGAATAGGTCGGGGACATTTTTCACCTTGCAGGCTTCAAAAAATAGCTTATAAACATCTCCATAATCCGTCGTTGTCAAGTGGTGATTTCATTTATTGCTGAACTAGAGTAAAAACTCTGCAAATGTACATGAGAATTGGGACTAAAGGTCAAAGAACACTGCGGAAATCTACAGGTGTAGATGCAGTAGAAGTTATGTGAGGAATTTAATTAACTGCTGCTCACAGTGGTACACAGCAATATCTGATGGTGAGGGAGAGCCAAGACTTCAATATCAGTCTACAGAGAAAAGCTGTCAGTCCTATTAGCACAGCATTTTGCAGTATCTCTTCAATTAATCGGTCTCTTAAACTCTCCCAGGAAAGAACCCCCACCTAAGTAACAGCCAGCAGGAGCTGCACGGTGCTGTGGTTTGTCCTTCCTGAAGACAGGTCTATTCCAAGCCCGCCTAACTTCTCAGAACCGATGGGAATCACATCACAGTTTGCTGTGGCTGCAAATCATTATTCCATAGGAACAAAAAACAAGAGAAATGCTGTTAATTCTGTTTACTTGGTTTTTAAACCCGTCCACTTAGGGCCAAGTCATCTGACCAGACTCAGATTAGTCATTCATTTCTTTGTCAGGAATTTATGGGAAGTGACAGAGTACAATAAAAAACTTCAGAATGCTCCTCTTTGTCACACCAGTAATGGCAACTTTAGGAAAACTTTAATATCCTGTTCCCTTTTTCGTATAGGAACAGTTAGACAATAACACATAGAAATAACTGAAGTAGTAAATTATCAAGGGGCATACAGTTTTAATGGAAATAAAGCCATAAAACTATTGCATATATCCTCCTGTACTAGGGGAATAGAGGTCTGCATGACTTATTTATATGAAAGCATTTGTTAGGTATGCACACTAAAAAAACCTCCCAAGCTACTGAAAGAATATGACCTCAATATTGTTAACTGCTTTAACAACTTGTGATGCAAAGAGTAAGTGGAAAAAAACCCAAGTTTTCCCTTAGTTGCTTACTTGCATATCATATTTCTTTCCCCCAGTGTATCATCCTCGATGCTGTGAGGTTTAAATTGCATTGTTCGTTCCAAACCTCACCTCAAGAGAAAGACCTCTCCCAGCATTCAGCTCACACCGTCTTTAACTCAATCTCTTGCTGACTTATGATATGTCCCTTTAGGCAATTCTTAGGCATAACAACTTAGTTCAGAACTAGAACCTGAGTTCTGCTCTGCTCTGTTGCAGGCTGCATGCAAAGGTTCTTTTTATCTCCGTGGGCACATAATAAATCTTGTGATTAAATATTCTGGTTCGTTTAGCAGTGCAGGCTCTGTCCTGTTTATTTGAAGGACTGAATTTGGATGCTGTTTTGACCTGGATTATTATTGTTGGGGATATTGACTTTTACCAGCTGGTTACACTTGCACTCGTGCATCAGGAGCTGATGCATTGCCAGGGCTTTGGTGGAAGTGCGTGAGATAAGAGCCCACGTGAGCAGCCCAGAGCTGCGTGCTCTCCTGTGAAGCAGTGCAGAGGGAAGTGTTCCCTCTCGTCATATCTCTGTGAGGTTGCCTAACAAGAGAGATGAGTTTTCAGTATGGAACACAACCTTGTGCTCCGTTGGAAACATAAAATAAAATAAAAAGTTATTCTTAGGCTGCCCACCC
>WTSP01012357.1:0-64326 GCA_025331215.1 Actenoides lindsayi | reverse complement strand
AATAAAATAAAGTAAAATAAAATAAAATAAAATAAAATATTATTCTTAGGCTGCCCACCCTCAGCAAAAGCCAGAGACACTCACTTTCTCAACAGCCAGATCAGAATTTTGTAGTCTCAAAATAAGTGCTGGGAAGCACAGTGGAGGTAGAGGAGTATTTTGAGTGTAGGTGATGGTGGCACAGGTTCTGAGTCCCATATGTCGGAAGAGGCACAGCCTTAATGATGCTGTGAGCTGGAAAGAGTCTAGCTCATCTTTGAGACCCCAGTCCTTTGCAAGGTGGTAAGTGAGAGATAGCTCCGTTTTATCTATGAAAAGAGCAGATATGAAATTGTTAAGAAACAAAAATAGCATGAGCTAAAAGAACCACTTGTTACAGAAGTGAGAGAGTTTCTGTCTCTCTTCTTCCTCTCTCTCCCCACATTTTTTCAAAAGAAAAGAGTGGTCACCAAAATTCTTCAAAGCTCACAAATTTTTCTGACTTGACTCAGAAAACAACCCTTGGGGACACAAGACTGAAATATCACATCTGAATGTGTTAGGGGAAGGAGATCTCCACTGCTCACGCACAGATTGATGCCACCAGGCTCTGCTGGGCTCCAAATGGCAGAGCTTTTCTGCTTTCGAATTTTCCCACGTCGAAGTCTTGCATCCCCCAGATTGCTCGAATGCATTTTCAGCTTCGTTATCCCATTAACGATACCAAATTCATAATGTGCTTCCTTCCAATTTCTACATCTAAACGGAAAGTCACGGTATGCATTTAGTTTGTAGAAGCTTACAAGCTGTAAGAGTGCATGGATGATGCATATCTCCTTCCTCCATTTACTCTGTGATGTTTCCCAGTACCTGCAGGCCTGTGAGACTCTGAGTGAGAGGCAAGTGTTTCATTATTACCTTTTTTTTTGTATATACATAGCAGCCTTCCTGCATTTACAGGTCATTCAAACTCTACTTAAGCATTGACATCCAGTGCACAGGTTTGAGAGGGCTTGCAGGGTTAATTCTGTCATTACTGTGTTGACATGAGGCATGTTACAGCTTTCAGCTGAAAATGTTACTTGTAATCTTTTAATCCCAAATTAGGTCAACATTTTATCAAGTTAATCTAACATGAAGATTAATTAGGCTAGTTAACACGCGCACAGAGGTTATTTGTTTTCAGCCTCCATTTAATCAAGAAGTTAGTCCTTAATACAATAGACAGCCTCCCCCCTGCCCCCTAACCCTAGCGACAGTTCATTCCATCGTTTCGATACCCTGCACTGTTTAGGATATAAATTTAGCAAAAGGCTAAATTATACTTCTTATTCAATCCACCCAGCTGAAAGAAAACCAATCCCTAGCAGTGTGAGAGAGGTGGATTTCCAAAAAATCATATAGATGTGCAAAATGAAACCTATTGTAGCTTTTACTTTTTTTTTTCTTAAGGGGAAAAAAAGTACCATTAATATCAAGCTGCTCTGAAATTTGTTTTGAAATAATTCCACAGCTTTCCAAGAGAACTCTTCATGTAAGAATGACCAGCGTTTGAAACGCTGTTTCCCAAAGCAAGATTGATGTTGCCATTCAATCCAGAAGGCTAACAAAACGTAGCGGGGCAGGAAAAAAAAAACCTGTCGACAGAAGCGTGCCAGACCAGATTTTGTCAAGGGATTTTTTTCTCAGGTCTGCCTTGGTGTTTGTCTCAAAAGCAGGCTTGCCTCAACAGCTCCCACTGTGCCTGCCAGAGCACTCACCTGAGACTAAGAGCCCTCCTTTGGACTACAGTTTAAGGGGCCTGTTTTGCAGCAGGGTTTTGGCTCAGGGTCTCTAAATGTCAGGGAAATTTTAGTAGCCAGCAGACAACTGGGAAGTGTAAGGAAAAAGAACTTTGTACATGTTTTAGTGTATTTACCATTCTGAAAACTGTTTCCCAGCAGAAGAAAGCAGCTTTCGGTTTTGTGGGTGGATTTCTACATCCAAGGAAAACTGTTCTTGATAGTAGGGAGAGAAAATAGTTTCTTCCTTAAGGTCTTTTAATGAGATATCCTTAATTCTACTAGGACCCTTGAAGTTACCTGCTGCAGTCATTCTGTCTTTTAATTTTCTTTTTATCACCTGCAAAACTCACTGCTTTTGTGGTGCTTTGAAGAGTAAGATCAGTGGCGTGAGCAGAATGGAAAGAGCAACTTGGCTGGTTTCTCTCTTTACCATTTTCCTGCCGTATCCCTTCTAAAACACTCAGTATAGTTACTCTCAAATTAAATATCCAAAAAGAGGAGAGAGAAGACAGTTTGTGTAGAGGGAGGTGGCATAAATCTGCTAACAGGGGTCATTAGACCGGACAAATGCCTTTCTCCCCTGAGTTTCCTAGATAAGGAGAACCTATCTAGTAGTTAAAAATTCCAAGAGTCATTCTGGATAGCATTACCGACCCCCCTGGGTGTTGCTGCAGAGTTCATGCCCTGTTTCATCAAATACTCAGTGACATTCACCAGGGGCCATGCTAATTATAGGGATTTAGCAGACGATGTCTAAGAACATTTCATCACAAAATAGCATATCTTTGTCTACGGGTATTGGTTTGTTGATGTGCTAAGTTAGCAAAAAAACCCGGAGCCAAAATGATTCTGCAGTTTGTTCGTGTGTCTTTACAGCAACATTAATCAACATATTGAAATGTTAAGATAGAATCTCCCTCGTGATTATAGCACCAGCAATACCGTGCTGTGTTGTAATTCCATGGAAGGAGAAAAGGGCTCAAGGTAGCTTAAAAATTCATGGATTATACATTAATTCCATGTTTTCTAACCCAATCGTTTTAATGAGCTACATGGTTGATTCACTATAAAACATTTTTTCTTGGGCAAGAGGTAGACAACCCTTGTCTTCCCCTTATGCCAGACCTGTTCAGTAGTCTCGTTGCTGAAGTCAGGGAGGGAGGGGAGGGTATGTAATGATAAGGGAAGCAAAACAGATTTACATTTTGCTTCCCTGCCACTTGAACTGTTGTTTGATTCTCCGAGAGCAAAGCTTGTGGTTACGGAGTGAAGTCCCTTACTCAGGGCTAAGTGCAGCAATGGACATAAGCAATGGTACCAGTTGGCTTTGCCAGAGGGCAATCCAGAGGCTTTCCTTGCACAAGAGATGGAGGCTGGCTACCTCAGAAAGCTGTCAAATAGCCAGTTTCTGAATGCTGAGCAGCCTGCTCCTCTCATCTCAGAAAGCTATGAAGAATAATACGATTTATAACCCTCCAAGCAGAGAGGGGCTTAGTCCCAGAGGTCACATTGCCATTGGTGTTGAAAGCCTCGGTTGGAGGGAGGTGTGGGACTCATTTCTTAAAAAAAAAAATAATAAAAAAATAAAGCACAACCCACCCATTACGTGCAAAATTTTGGCAGTGATTTTGTGATATCTCGCAGCGTTCGGGTCCCACTTTGGCCCAGTCACTGCATTACAGTCTATATTCACATTTTAACTCTATTTATAAAGGGAATAATTCCAGCAGAAAAGATGCACTGCCCCACTCCCAGCAGCCTATAGCATGGTGCTTCCTGTACTGTCCAGAGAGCAGATGGACAGGAGGGTCAAACCAGTACCACCCTGATTCCAAGAATACCCCAGGTGGTGTGTTGTGTACAAACTGTGCACCTACACGTGACTGCTCAGAGTGCCAAAAATGAATTTTCTCCATCAGAGCCATAAGGAGATTTATAGAAGGGAGTTTATTAACATAATTCAAAGGATTCTGGAGATTATACAAAGCCTAATCTAATTTTCTGTTTCCAGTATGCTTCACATAGTTAGCATGTTGTGGAATAACTGGAAATGAACTCTCAGCCTCTCTCTCTGACATGCACATTTCTACTTATACATGAAATTTAATAATTTTTATATTTAGAGTAGTTATTATTGGTTGATCAAGCATTTATTTATTGAAGTGAGAGCTGCCAGCCAGGCTGGTCTCAGTTGCACAGACACAGTACAGACATTACACAGTGATCATAGCTGCCTTTTAATGGGAGCAATCACAAACATTTACTTGGTTAACAAAAAATTTTGAAGTGGACATAAGTGGACTTTGAAGTGGACTTAAAATTAACTTCTGTGAAAGCATATGGACAGTCAAGGCTCCTGGAAATGAACTCAACTACTGCAGCACTTTAGGAGAATAATTTCAGGCTGGCAAAAATCTGCCAGATATGTTAACGATGATAGAAATAGTTATGAGATAAATAGGCACAAATGATGAAACAGAAGACTTTGAATTGGCAAATAGCTAGTGGGATAGGAAGAAGAGTGGCACGTAACATAGAAATCACTATTCTTGAATTTCAGGAATATTTGACGTTACTAGTAGATGTGTCATGGCCATCAGGAGGCATTTGCTGTTTCCCCCTCATCCTTTTCCTCACCTTTCTTTTTCCTGTTGTTACCACCTTTTCTAGACTGAGGTTCATCTCCTCTGCCTTTTTTTTTTTTTCTCTGAGAACTGTTTGTAAGGGGCACATTTGTCTCATGCTCTCCATTGCAGGACTTGTTTGCAGAGCTACAAGGGCACAGGCAGCACCATTGTCCAGGAGATGACTCTGCACTGGGCTGCACAAAGCATTCCAAGCCATTTTGGCACTGCCTGCATCCTAAGTCCATCTTCCCAGAAGGGTCTGAGTGAGAATAGTCCTTATGTCCTCCTCACTCGCCAAAGCAAAGGACTTGTGACTAGTTCTGGTCACATGGTGAGGCATGGAAGTGGGAAAAGGATTTGTGGTGGACAGGAAGGAGAGCTTCTGGAACCAGCTCTCACTCTTCTGCATTCACCTAGGGCATAACCCACAGACAGCATTTATTTACTTAGTGGTGTTTTCTGGGGACTGACACATACCAGTTTAAGTTATGTAACCGTATTGGTTTTGTTAAGTATCTCCTAAATTTTTATCCCTTTGATTAAATGTTTGGAAATACAAGCTACTTAGTTCCATGACAACTGAGCTCCCCACGCTATTTATTTCTCTAAGAATTTAGCCTGCATTTTTAAAATCTTCTTGCAATATCCTATTATTGCAATTTCTTTTCTTCTTAACCGTGGGGAAAAGCTCTGCAGAGCATTTCTAGTGATCTCACTGAAAGCTGTCAAATAAATGCATTGGCAGATACGTTCATGTTTAATGGCTCCAGGAGGTGTTACTGACAATTTTAATCATACACATTTTTGCAGATGCTCTCAAACCCAGACTATGCAAGGTCAGTTCACGTATCACACCAGGTCTCACTTTCCACAGTTTGGGATTTTCTTATTAGGAAAGAAAAAATAAATTTGCTCATTTGGAGATGCAAGAGCTTATTAACACGTGAATGTGGGTTTTTAATGCAAAAGACAGGCATTTAAATACAATGAAAGACAGGCGTTTAAATACAGTGAAAGACAGGCATTTAAATACAGTGAAAATACAATTTAAATGCAGTGAGCTGAGGAACTGATTTCTAAATTATGATGCTGAGAAGTCACTGTTATAGTTAATAAATCAGAGAGTGGTTTGAAGACATGCAAGTCCATATTATTTGTGTTTCCTTCTAAAAGATTTCGGTATTGTTGTCATCGGAGAACAGAGACTTTGATCAATTTGTAAGTCACTATTTTCCTACGTTTCATGTGAGAAATGAGCACTGTACATAAAGTTTTGTTCCTGGAGATGACCCTCAGCAAGAATGAACACTCATCTTGTTCTTATGAGAGTCCTAGGGAGACAGTGCTCAGTTACACTCCTATATAAATAGCCTGGTACACAAGACTATGTGTAAAGGGAATGTATACAGTTTTATGAACGAGACTTTCTAAAGCTCTCTGAAGTTTAAAGGGGTTCAAACCAAGTATTTAGAAAGATAAGGAGAAGAAAAATTATATATTAAAAAAAAAAAAGATAATCTCAAAAGCCTTTTTCCTGTGGGTGTGTGTAAAGGATAGAACCTTGTCAAAAGCTTATTACTGCACTCATCTGTAGGATGTAAAATTAGTGTTTTTCCCAAACAAATTTATTGCTTCAGTATGCATTTGGTTAATGGGCTTCTGTGACGTGGAAGT
This sequence comes from Actenoides lindsayi, assembly GCA_025331215.1. Classification (NCBI taxonomy): domain Eukaryota; kingdom Metazoa; phylum Chordata; class Aves; order Coraciiformes; family Alcedinidae; genus Actenoides; species Actenoides lindsayi. The sequence continues at coordinate 58,262 of WTSP01012357.1, read as the reverse complement.
GCTACAGGGACTCATTGTCTTCATCGCTTCCTGCTGTCCTTTAAGTCAATATTAGTTTATGGAGAAGTGCCACAGCACGATTAATTTGCCCTTCGAAGAATTCAGATTCATAAATCAGCCTCTTTCTCCCTTTTTCCACACGCTTCCCGGTGAGGTAAACATTTGCGACAGCCAAAACTCCGCAGGTTGAAAGGTCTGATTCCGAAAGGGCTCCCCAAACAGGATTCTTATCTTAAACATACAAAATTATCCAAACCTTTGCAAGTCTGCCTCTTTCCATGTGTTGTTATTTTCTTTCCAACTCATTCGGACTCCTTACCCTTGTACTAATATTTTTTTTATGGTTCTGATTGTTTGATATGGAGGAATTTAATTTTTTTTAAGCTGCTTCATTGTACTGAACTGAATGCAGATGATCTCTGGATTTATTAAAGCTCAGGTACATATTTCCCTGCCTCTCTATGACTTCCAGTAGTGCACTTTAACCCTCTGTCTTGCTGAAATCCTTCCCCACGTATCAGAGAAGCTGGCAATCTCCTCTCCACAGGCTACTGTCTTCAGATCTTGTTCATTCTTGGGAACCACAGGGAGACCCCAAGTGTTAGGATGTGAATGAAGTAGGCTACCAGAGAAGGTGACAGGTCAGAGATGTACACCTCATCAGTCACATCACACTTAAGATCAGGGCATATATCAGGTCAGGTAACTCACTAGGTCAGGTTGGGGGTGGAGGGGGGATGGAGTCTCTTGAGGTTTATAAGGTAGAAAGGAGAAGAATGAAATGAAAAGTGTCAAAAGAAAGGCTGGGGGGAAAAGAACAGATGAATCTCAAAGGAGAGAGGCAAAAGATCTTAAAACAGAAAGAAACCAAATTTCTCAGAAATCCTTGACTCCTTCACTGATCTCTACCTTCATCTGTAATCCCTTATTTGTCAGACTCCTTCAGCTCTCTCCCGTGACTCCAGAGAAACTTGCATCCTGTTTGAAATCTGATTCTTATTCTGCAACAGTGGAAGCTAACAATAGAAAGTCTTGCTGTTACTTCTTCTCCCCTACTTTTTTTTTTACAAATGAAGTAGTTTTTTCATGCCTTTTATTCTTCCTGCCCCTTCTACCAAGCATACAAACAGAGAGTAGCTAATAAGTCATAAGTAGCATTCTGCTGTGTTAAATGTCTAGGTTCCAGGCTTCTCAGCTTTGCTTTGGTTTTGTTTTCTTTCGCTGCTCTTTTTGGGGATTAGGTTGCCAGCATTTCTGAGTGCAGAGATGTGAGTTATTGCAGTTTGAATCCACTTCTTGCGCTTTTCCTAATTTACTGTGGAATAAGGAGTAAGTGATAACAGCAGCAAGTATTTCTAATAGTAGGTGATACTGCACCCTGGTGAATTACCTGATCAAAGTTCCCACTCTACCAAATCACTTTGTGATGTGTGCCTGTTATCACCAGACTGGAGTGATTTTCAGCCGAGGATCCCATCTGTAGTGGAAGGGAATCTCTCTAATAAAATAATTGCATGTTCATTACAGCAGTGTCCTGATGATAGGGAATCAAACCCCTTTGGGAAGAAGGAAAGTCAAATTCTAGTTCCCACAACTTTAACAAATGCTTTATCAAGAGAAAACCCAGAGACAAAAGGGTTCTATGTAGGTACAAATAGAACTCATCCCTTTTGGAAGAAGCAATTGCTATATGACCAGTCCTGAAACTTGAAAATTCTTTATTTTTGTAAAGCCCTTGCACCCATAGTGGGAAGATTACATTTCAGTGATTGCTCGCAAAGGATGTGAACAACCAAAAGCCCCAAGCCATGCTGCCAGTTAATCAGTTTCCTGCATGACAGTACTCAGAGAACTCAGATTTAGGTCTTCAAATTGTTCTCGGAGACTCCCACTGCAAGGTGTGATGGTCAAACACAACAGCATCCTATTCACTGCCTCAAGCAAACAACCTCTGTTATTCGTAGAATCAGAGAATTGTTTTGATTGGAAAACACCCTTAAGATGATCCAGTCCAACTGTCAACCTAACATTGCCAAGTCCACCACTAAACTATGTCCCCAAGTGCCACATCTGTGTGTCTTTTGAATACCTCCAGGGGTGGTGGCTCCAGCACCTCCCTGGGCAGCCTGTTCCAGTGCCTGACGACCCCTTCAGTGAAGAAATTTTTTCTGATAAGAAATTCATTGCTCCTCAGCTCAGACGTCACATCGTTGTACATGGGCCGCTTCAAAAGTGCTGTGCTTGTAGCCTCGTGCCTTTTGCACTGTTCCTGAAATAACAGAAATGGAGCAATTACAAATGAGAATGGAGGGTATTACAGTTCTAAATGTTAACATGGAAACTCAAACTCTTTTGCTAAAGAAAAAAAAAAAAAGAAAAAGATATGTAACAGGGAAAATGTAACAGAGAAAAATTTTAACAAGGTTCTCTTTCTATTATCTCTGCAAAAAGAATGTCGTTAAAAAGAGAAACTTGTATTGCTGACAATTTTTCCTTTGTAAATGCAAAACCAGTTAATGGCCTCATATCCCAGTTTTGTCAAAGTACCAAAACCCTAATTTTTTTATAATCTCTATTCGAAGTGACTAGAAAATTATAGGACATAGAACTCCATAAAACCATGTCTATATCCCTTTACATATGTGGAAGCCCCTAAAACAAAGAAATGCACTCATAGCTATCAGAATGTTTCCTACAGGTATTAACATCCATATATATCAAGTGAGTAAAGCGTATATAAATTATGAGTGAGCAAAAGTCCCACTGTCATTGTTTAATCCAGGTCTTAAGCTTCTGAGGGTAGAGAAATAGTCTCTCAAAGATTATTTCCCTATCTGTCAGTCACCTACATGGATGACATTACAGGTGGTAAAATATGCTCTCCTGAGCACTTGGGGGAGGAAAAAGAAAAAAAAAAAAAGGGATTCCCATTAGAAAGTTAGCTAGTGAAGTTTAAAAAAGTTACTTGCCATTTCCTGCAGAATAAGTTTGTGTACCAATGTTTTTACAGCAAAATAGAAATTCTATGCAAGTTCACATCTCTTCTTATTTCGTGGTAGCTTGTTTATGAATTCATATTGTGAAATTCGAGTTACTCAAAGTACCATGTTTTATTTCAATTACCCTTAAAAAAGAAATGTGAGGGATCCAGAAATACTACCCCATAGTTAGATCTATGACAGAGGCAAAGGAAGAGTGGAAGAGGGAGGAAGGGGAAAGATGTAGTGCAAGGTGAAAGTGAGCTTGAGGCAAGCCATCAGGCCTAGGATTTAGGAATAAGAAATATGTAATTAAACGTGCTACTAGGGCTGGCTGAAAGCTGAAATTTCATTCCCTAGATAATGCTGTTACTGTTTGGTTTTTTTCCTGAGCTTAGACGAAAGAAAAAAGAATAACTAACCTTCCCCTTCCTCCATCAAAACAAAGTTCAAGAAACAATTAAAACCACTTTTGGTTTTGGTCAATCTGCCATTAAGTGCACCCCTCAGAGTCATTGCAGTGCCCCCCTCTCTACAGTAAAGTGCTTGCTTTTTAAGTGTCAAAAATGTCTCAGTGGAAAGTTCTACAACCAGCCTTCAGACTTCAATATCCTTCTCGTGCGATGGCCTCTCTCTCTCCAATATTTAAGCCATTTTGGTCTCTCTCTCTCCAATGTTTAAGCCATTTTAGAAATAAAAATACAGGTGGGAAACCGTGTTGATCCACTGCGTGCAACCGTGAGAGAAAACCACGCAACTCTGGGAGCCTTGTACTGGTTGCTAAGAATGGTACCATGTAAGTTACTGCTGAAGCAGAGATATCTGAGCTTGAAAGAGACAATTTGTTTCCCCATCTTTAGAAGATTAGGGTACCCTCCTAACTGATACAACATTGTTTAAAAAACTCAGTTAAAAGGGAATATCTGAGTAGACATTGTTGTCCTAGCTGGTGAGACATAGTACTGCAGTTCCTGCAGCAAACAGGGTCATTTTTTTTTCCTAGCTACATGTTGCAGTCAAGCCGAGATCAAACATCCTGATTATTTTTGGCAAAAGAATCTCTGAAGCTTATTAAACTACTCTGCAATATTACTTACTGTTTGGCTTCTTGGGGCTTTACACTGTTCCTACTCAGCTGGAAACACTTTCCAGGAATTTCACTGGAAGATTTTTACTGCCAGTTTAATCTCTACTTGTTTCCTTTTTCTTGTTTCTGTGTGATCCTGTTTTCCACAATAGCTTTTTCTAGTTTGTGTAACAGATACTCACTGACCAATCCGAAGCACTGTGGTTGTCCTTTGTTATAGGGATCTACTTCTCTCCTAGGGGTGGATGTTAATGCCATGTCTGGAACTAGATTTATGTTTAGAATTGCTGCTTTATGAATTTGACTGTGTGATACCAAAGGAGAAATTATTTGGTCTACTTATACATAGCCTTACCTAATGCTTAATGATAAAAGCAAATGCCTTCTCTTTCTCTTTCCTTTTGCCACTCCTTTCCATTTTAAACCCCACAGTATCTGTTGGATAGCTTTTTAGGGCAGATGTTCATTATTTTCTCCTCTGATAACAGAAAGTAAAAACCTGAGCTTAATTCCTTGGTTGAGCGATGTTTACGATTTATTTGTAGCACCGAAATTAAAAACCTTTACTTATAACCTGGAGGAACTGCAGGTAGAATAAAGTTGGGTAGCTTATCATAGTGTTTTGACAGCGGACAGAATCTGGGGAAGCGCTTCACGTGAGGCAGGTGAGACAGACTGCTATTTTGCAGCCTACCACATCAAAGTGTAGTGCCTTTCCTCTCTACTGCTAAAAGGATCTGATGGGAATTGGAGAATGATGGACAGTCTTCTTAATTCAGGCCTTTGAAAGTTAGATAGTCTCAGCCTATGAATAAAAGAAGAATATTGTGACCATATGTCGCATCTGCCCCATATTTGGCTTCCCAGTCCTGTGATGGTAGGTGAACACACACAGACTGCATTCACCTATCTGGGAATTGCCAGTGCTCATAAAGTACTAACATTTGTCTTTCTCTAAAATGCCCCATCTGAAGGGGCTGACTGCAGCTTAACAATCACTTATTTACTTGTTTGTTCTTACTAAAAGTCTTGGTGATTGGGAGTGAGGTATCCCTACTTTTAGTTCTTTCCAGATGGATTTTTCTACCCTCTGTATTTACTTTGCCACAGCACTAGCCTGTCGCGCTACTGAAACACCTTCGATTACAATAGTGAATAATAATTTATCAAAGTCTCAGTCCAAAATAAATGGTCAGACAAAATCCCAGAGGTCAGGGAACAAAGTGAAGCAGACCACCTGGTCCTGCACGGGAGACATGGTCTCTCAAGCAGAGATGCTTAAGGTGGGAAAAAGATGTTCCTGAATTGATCATCAGTAGGATAGCATGGGGTTGTGATGTTTAGGATGTAGATACTGCTAAGACAGGAGATAAAAATGAGTCAAGTTCTGCAAACATGAGTTGGTGAATCTGGATAGATTTGTAAGGATACCAAAGGACCTGAACACAGTCCAAGTTTCAGACAGTTTCTGTGCAAATTTGCAGCATCTGTTGGCCTTGGTGCAAATCCAAAGACTGAGCTGGATTCTAGTCTGGTGCCCATTTCATGAACAAAATGAGATGGGACTGACAACAGAAACCTGACTTGGAGGGGAAAAGGGTATCTGCTGCCATTCATCTGTACGTGCTATACCAGAGCTGAGCAGATACACAGGACTGCATTCCACCTTTACAGCCCCTCTTCCCTGATTCCAAAATGGCAAGGAGAGTTTCCCACTCTCTGATGTAAACTCACGCAGATTAATTACAGTTCTGCCTTTTGGTTTTCTTTCTCACCTGGAAGGTTGTTTTGAGGCCAAACATTAGCTAAACAGGTTCTTTAAAGGCACCCATTGCCTGGCCCCAATCTGAACTGGCTTTTATATGTATAGCTGTCTTGCTAATGCTACGCCACTTAAGTGAGCCTTCTGCTGGGGCAAATCCCTACTATCTTTATTTTCCCTCCTAATTCATTGCAGCCAGAGGAGTGCACACACAGCAAGAGAATTAGAGCCTCTGAAATGGGAAAAGAGTGCATTTGACTTAAAATTTCAGAGGGAATCCCACTCTGAGATGTTCATTTCAAGAACTGTTTGTTCTTGGAAGGTGCATGTTCTGTTCACTGGCCAGAGCATGATTCAGGTACCGAGTCATCGTGGGGTTTGGAACGTTTACCCTCTCACAGGGCTGGACATGCTGGGGTACATGCTTCTGGTTGTTATAAATCAGACTTCAGTTGTGCAGCCACCACCAAAAAAGTGCCATTTCCTTACAGACCTTTCTAGCTTTACAGTACTGCCTGAACATGGCAAAATAAAGATCAGCCTGTCTGACCTTACAAGCCACACACCAAATCTTCCTCTGGCTGAGCTGTACCTGAGTGCTTATCTGTGTGGCCAGTGATTATGGGTACCCCACAGCCTATTTCACTGGTGTCCCACTTGGGAATGTGGATGAGTCCCAGCCTGACCCGGTGACAGTAGTGTCTGCTGGCTCATTGCCTTCTCCTACCAGTGACAAATTATTCTGCTGCCTCTCTTGGCCGATGACACGTTCTCATCTCAGCACAAATGTTACAACTGAATTGCCTGCAAACCAGATGTGGCTTGAAAGCTACAGGTTGGCCACCCCTGTTCTATGAAAGATGAGGAAGTCTTCTGTTAAAAATGGAAGTGCTTTTCACTGGCTGGAAAGGCAGTTTCCCTTCTGCTGAGAATGCAAATGTAAAGATGTACAACAACCTTCAGGGAAAGTAGAACTGTCAAAATTCTCCTTGACTGGAAACACTCCAGTAGTGTCAATAATGGCCTAATATTAGATGTGAAGCATATTGACATGGCATAATAATCTATACATGTAAATGATACTGTATGTTCATCTATTGTTCTAGTATGTATGGGTTATACTAGATATGACTTTATGAAAAATCTAAAGGCTGTAGTGAAAACACATATTCTAACTGAAAGAGTGCAACTAAAAAAGTTAGCTGTCCCTGTCTAGAATTTGCAATATATTTGCAGTCTATAGCTATCCACAGTTTTGTTTACATTGAACTATCTGGCTCCTGTATCCTAATGGGGAAAGTGAACAAGATACTGTCTCTTAAATGTTAACACAAATACATGTTTGTTTCAACAGAGGACAGAAGAGAGAGGAAATTCTTGCACTATTTTTTTTAATCCTTTTAATCCTTGCACTATTTCTTCTTCTTTCTTTTACTTTCCTCACCTTCATCTTCTCTCAATCATTATTTTCTTCCACTCCTCAAAGAAATTTTGTCATGTAGCTACTACCAACTGGTCTGTCAACAGCAGGTGTTGACTTTCACCAGCTTGCAGTCCCCCAAGCAAATGGAATATGAAGCTATCTCATGATTTAAGGGGAGGGCAGGGAAGGATGATGGAATTACTCACAAGCTATATTTTGCTAAATGAAAATCTCCTAGGAGAAACGTATCTCCTTAAAGGTGTTAAACATGTACCATTCCATTGAAATCTTTGGAGATGTGCGTTGAGCTGCTAAAAATCAAGTCCATATATCTATAGAGCTCTGAGACAATATATTCCATACTAACACAAGATTCTTTCTGTCAAATTTGTATTTGGCAGGGGTGCAGCAAGACCTCTTTTTTTCTTGGAGAAAAGCATTTATTTTCCAAGTAATTTTACCTTTTTCAAATCTTCATGTTGATTATAAATAAGCTTTCCTACAGGAATCTCTTTTGTAGTGTTATTTTTTTTCCCCAATTCTGTTTTTACCATGTTTCTCAATTCCATTTAATAATAGTAGGAATAATACATGCTGGGGAGGTCAAAGGCAAAGGGGAGAATGGAGGGTACCAGGAAACCATTCAAAATTGATTAGGAAGATGAAGGAATTTAGCACGTTGTAGATAAACTCTATAAAAAGAAATAGTAGCTATAAGAAAAATTTCAAATGGCAACAGATATAGTCAGCAAACACAGACTGGAAGATAAGATGGTGTCTGTGATGTTGTGATAATAGAACACATATTGTGTAATGCTCAGGGCTAAGTTTTATCCAGGTCATTCTTCACCTTCATATACCTGTCTGCCTTTAAAGGAGGATAGTCATAGACTGATAGATAAATATGTGCATATGAACACACATGAAAAAGCACGTTTTTTGATGTATATGTATGAAATAGAAACATATCATTAATTGTATATCAAGTTCCAACAAGAAAAAGTAACTTTCCAGTGTCTCACACACAGAGCAGTGATAAATGCAGTAGCCATTATGTAATTATAATTTATTCTTGGAGGATATATGCTGGAAGCATACATAACTATGTCTACTCTGCAATTTGCAGTGTATTCACAAACTATTGCTAGATACAGTTTTATTTACCTTGATGAATACTCCTTCCAAAGAGAAAAATGAAATAAACTTTTTTGCCATATACAGGAATAAAGAAGTGGGCATAGCCTTCTTTAAATAGCATTGATAGTGATTTCGACACAGAGTTCAAAGGTGAAACAGGCTTAGTTGTATGTACATTGGATCTTAGAGTTATTAAAGACTGTAAAACTAAAATTCAGAGGCACTTCATAGTGTATAGTCAGCTTCTTTCAGTAACCAGCCATCACAAACTAGCTAGAGTTTGCTGGTTTGCTCTGGAGTGTAGTTGATGTGAAAAAGTAATACAAATCTCCATTTTCATCTGTCTTTAAAGATACTAAGCAATTTAGGTTTGGGTCACATCCATTTATGAGAAGTCCAGTGTAGTGGAAAAGACTTCCTCTCCTGAGTTGTTTTCCTGAGATTTATTGAAAGAGACTTAAAACACCAGGATGTACTTCAGAGGTTACTTCTGTATCAGGGAACCAGGCTGACTCCAGATGGAGAGGAGATGTGGCATGTTGCCTAGACCAGACCTACAGCTTTCTGTGAGCAGTTCCCAGCAGGGGCAATCACCAGCCAGAGCCTCTCCTTTACAGTTTTGCCTCCCAATGCTGAGTCTGAGTTAACTCCTCTACTTCAGTTTGGATATGTTACTTAATGTGTTTGTTAATTATTATCTCAAACTGTGAAAACAAGGTGACGAGTTCTGTTACATCTTCTGTCTGCAAAGTGATGGGCTTGGGTGAATGTAAATGAGTGCAGAATTTGGCTCTAAATCAAGAAAGATTCTTAACTTTGTAAATATATAAGGAAAAGGTTTCTCTGTTTTCTCTGTCTGTGCCATGTCCAGTGCAGTGAGGTTCTCTTTTCCTTAAGGCAGTGTCTTAATTAATTAATATTAAATAGCAATAAAATTTAAAAGACTTTAAGAGGGGTGTGTAACCTAGTACAAGAAAACTATCTGCTTGAAGGCATTCAGCCACTTGGCTTGGCTTTTGTAAATATAATGGAAAATGCAGCCTTTTTTCCTGGTTACTCCCTTAGCTGTTGTATTCCATTGGCCTTTTTTCACCTTAATTTCACCCTTCTCCTAGTATAAATCCAATTTTCTTGCTCAGGCACCATCTTCTCTTTGGCTTAAAAAGTCAACTCATACCACAGACTTTGTAGCTTTTACTATATATATACCATATATAGCTTATACCATACAGGTCTCTCAACAACTCTACAGAGATATGCTGAAGATATAGTAGAAAAAAAAGTAGAAAAAAACTCCTGCTTAACATGTATGTGAAAATAAGAAGCCAGGTTTTCATCCTCCACTATGTCTTTATGAAGTGACCTTGGTCTTTTCTTATGGTGCCCTCTTTCACATTTCAAAACTATCCAGGAATTGTTGAGACATTGGCACAATATTTGGGGTTTTTTTTTTTGCATAGAAAGATTGGTCAAAGGATGCAGCAATAGCTTTTATCTTCCATAATAATGCTCTTGCTAGTGTGTCCCTTAATAATTTCCATGCCTATGGTTTAGTAGACCTGTAGTGAAAACAATTTCCTATCAATTTGAGTAAAAGACAGGGGTGATTTTTCCCCCAGTGAACAGGCATTTGCTGTAGAGTGGCTCAGTGCACCCAAAAGTCTGCTGGGACATGTAGCAGAGGAACGTTGGATGCAAGGAAAGGGATAAAACAAGCGAATGAAGACCAGTGCAGGAAAGGGCAAAGGGAGCAGAGAGAGCTCAGAGAGCTTCTCTGTTGAGCTATGCAGTGCCTTGTAGCTAAAGGAACTCCCTCATCTTCTGGCCAGCTACGCTGGAAAACAGCCTACTGACACCAGCTCTGTGTGGGAAAAGACTAACAATTTATCTTGTTCAAAGCTCATTTTTTCCACACTGCTGTTCTTTAAGAGACTGCTAACTTGGAGGTTTAATGTCAGCATAAGCTTTCTTGACCTTCTTCAGCAAATCACGGTCTTCAGATGTCCATCTGCACTTTGTGCTCCTTCAGAACTCTCCCAGAGGAATTTCTTACTCGGGCAGCTCGATATGGGGTCACCAGAAGGGCATGGCCTAAAAAAAGGAACCCAACTAATATTCATTTCTATTTTAATGCTGAAACTTAAAATAGAAACTCAGTTGAACAGACCATGACTCAGGGAAGGAGGTTTCAGTTTGCTGTTAATTTCTGTACATTTTCGCTACTAGAGTAACCTCTCGATTGAAGCCACTGTGGATCATGGCAAGTGATTATCTGTCAAGGAGACCTCTAGAACCACATCAGGACAAAGAGCTCAAGTTGCCAAAGTGAGCTCCTGGATCACTTGCTCATCTTGGGCAACACAGACCACGTCAATCCTTCGGTCGCCCTCATAGCCCAAGGGACTGCTGGGATATGGAGAGTGCAGGACTGTTTGGTTTAGTATTTATGGGTGAAGGGCCTAGAGTTGTCTGCCCATATGGAGTACTGGGCCTGGAGTTGTCTGTCCATATGGAGTACTGGGCCTGGAGTTGTCTGCCCATATGGAGTACTGGGCCTCTCCTTTAACATCATCACTAAACACCAACATTCACATAACAATCTGGGAGGGGGTTGCTTTATTCTTTGACAGTTTTATTGGTTCTTCTGACTGCTGTATAAAACAATACCATAGTATATATGGGAACTCTTTCAGAAGCAGGGTGACCCACCTGGACCCATCCTGAGCTGCTGTGCAGTGGACACAAGAACCTATCTTGCCAGAATTGAGAGGCCACCACCCAGGTCAATGGCATTCCGGAGTGGTGCACAGATACTGCCTTAGGCAAGCCAGGAAGGCACTGGGAGCACCCCGGCAGCCAGCCCGTTCTTTTGGCAACCTTTGTGTCTTAGCTCCAGGGAGAGCTGAAGTATTTCTGGCATAAGCTATTAATGGATAAAAAGCATGTGAACTTCAACGATCAGTCTGCTGCGTAACGTCCCAGGGCAAAGATGGGCAAGGAGAGCTTCAGAAAACGAAAGAGGGGGAGGAAAAAAAAGACAAATTGAGCCAAATGGGGTCTGTATATTGGTCTTGTATTTTTACTGGCAGAAATGCTGCTATAGTCCTCTGCAAAGCTTCAGGGTTCTCAATTTACTGTGAATGAGTCTTGGATCAAGCTATCAAAATGCAGTTTTGGAAACCTCGGGAGACTGAGATTATGGAAATTCTTATGGCCTATACTAGACAATCCCCAGATTTGTTCTAAAACTTCGGGGTCTCATAAACAGACTCTTCTGCCTTCTTTAAAGTTTGTACTCTATAGTTAAGCCTTCATGTGAGATCTGGGACATGACTTTTCTGTGTATCTGTCCAAATTCTTATTCTGCTTCTGTGATTTCAGGTTCACGTGGTCACTACAGTTATTAGTAAGCTCATATCTTTGTGTTATCATAAATTCCAATTTTTGTCAGAGTGAGTTCCCTGTGTGGAAAGGTTTTGTTGGGTTTTTTTTTTGAGGAGAAGGAAGAGGGCTGTTGGGAAGCAATAACTTTTTTTTGTAACAATCAGGAAGTACTTGGCATATTCATTTAATTTTTTCTATTTCATTAAGTGGAAAGTAGGTAGGAATGAAAAAGAAAAGCTCTTTTGGTATTAAGGAATATATGAAATTGTGGTGGTGTAAGTATGTAAATAGATATGTGCAGTAGAAATCGGAAGTATTTGTTACTGTTAAAGGTATCAAACAACAAACGATGTTTGGACTCCATTAAGTCAAAGGGATTTTCTGTTCCCATATTATTCTTTAAAAAAGAAATCCAAGCACAAATATTCGGTGCAGTTTTCTTTTTGTTTCACGAAGTGTAAAATCGTTTTAAAAGACCTGAACTACAAAATTAGACAAAATCAAAAAGCACGATTTCAACCCGAGAGTCAAATAACCATAACCTGACATACACCTATTGACAGCAGTTCCAGTGCAGCCAGGGGGAATACAACGGTGTGGCATCAGCTCTTGATCTGCCAAGGGCAGGCATCTAAACAGTACGTAAACCCCAAACGTTCGCAAGGAAGGACAGTCTCTTAATTGCTAGTGGAGGCTGGTGACATCTGAAAGTGGCTAGGCACGACTGTCTTAGGTCCAAGACCAGAGCCAGTTCAGAGCATCTGGTAATGATCACAGAGCGTTAAACTCTCATCTGCCAGTGATGCGGAGCCGTCTGCTCACTGGGAGCCTCTGCAGCCAGTTGCTGGTCTCTTCTCACAGGTAATTAGCGATAACACCAGAGGGATGGATTCAAGCTGCACCAGGGGAGGTTTAGACCGGGCAGTAGGGGCAAATTTTTCCCAGTCAGACTGGACCAGGCTGCCCAGGGAGGGGGTTGAGTCCCCAGCCCTGGCTGTGTTTAAGGGGCGTTTAGATGTGCTGGTGGGGGATATGGTTTAGGGGGGCACTTTGCAGAGTAGGGTTAATGGTTGGAATCGATGATCCCAAGGGGCTTTTCTATGATTCTGTGACATGAATGGGAGAGAATCTGGTGTTAGCTCAGGCCGAGGACATTTACCAGGCAGAGGCTGAGGCCAAACCCTGCAAAGCAGGACATTCAGTGTGGCACGGACAGAATGAAATCCAACACTGCGAGATATAGTCAAGGCAAGGGCACAGCTTTGCCTCCCGTATGAGCTGTCCTGATGAATTCAGCCCCTAAGAGGAAGGCTGCCTGCCCTCATGGGCTGCTTGCACCCTTTGCTTGCACTCACAGACATCATCTGCTCACTCCTGGAGATCATCTGTGCTGCAGGGGTCAGGTGGGGTGGAGAGAAGGAGGACTAGGAACTGAGTTGTTTCTTGGTGTACAAGTGCCAGCCAAAGTCCCACGAGGCAGAGGAGGGTTTGGGAAAGCTGGCAGAGTGACAAGCTGAAGAGAGAGCTTCCTCTCTAAGCAGAAGCTCTGTCTAACAGAAGCTCTTTGTGGCCTTCATTTTTAGAAGCTAAAAGCTGCTTGGAGTTGAACTCTCGCTGAAGCTGTTTGCTGAACAGCTGAAAGGCCCCATATAATCCTTGTGTTGCTTTATCAGGTCGTTCTAGGAAAACAATGGCTTAATATGTTTTATGGAGATCAGCTTTGACAGTGTGATGTTAATGCGGGTCTGGGGGCAGATACCAGCTGAGGCAAAAATGTTGCATAAGAAAAGTTACCTCATAACAGAATCCCACATACTAAGTTTTGTAGTTAGATTTATATGCTGAGAAATCAAGTAATCACTGCAAGTGTCTCCAGAGCTTGGATTTAACTGGATCATATCAACAGAGGGAGAAAAAACAGAAACAGCTTTCTAAAGCTGGAAAAAACAGGACAGGACAGGGCAGGAATACAGTACAGGAAGAAATTATGTGTGGTGCACATGGCATCTGATTTCAATATGATGACTTTTTCCACCCTCTTTGAAAATATATCTGGAGTATGCCATTTATTTTAATGTCCATGGATTGCTTGATTATTAAATTAAACACGACCTCTCTGTTCCTATCAACTTAAAAAAGAACTGCTGCTTTTGTAACTTTATAGATGGTTTTGTCAAGTAGATTTATAACCCATTTATTCAAGTAATTGAATTATTTGAATTTGAATTATTATCTTCAAAAGTTATTCCAACTGGTCTGGCACCTTGCACTGGCTTTGTACCTTTGCTGTGTAATTTAAGTGAAGAGTTTGAAGATGATTGTTTCTTTTTCTCACTCTGAGATACAGTCTTTGTGTCCTTACCCCTATCTGTTTCTCCCCTGGTATTCTGGCTGCCAGTTTTAGTTCCTTGGACAGCACTGCAGGCTTTGAAGTCAGAAGAAGAATGTATCTTTCCACATGATCAATAGGCACTTGGCCACCAAGTCTCCACAACACTATTTTTAAAAACAATTACAGAAGTTTCCTCTGAGAGAGAGGAGAATAAATTCTTGAACGGCTAGGCATTCATCAGATGAGGCTGAGATAAGCAGATAAAATAGAGAGGCTGGATCAAACTGCTACAGCATCAAGTTTTTATGCCTTTACTTCAAGGTTTTTTTTGCTAGATGAGTTAACACTTGGCCCATTTGTACTGTGTATTAAGGTTTGGTGGGGTTTTTCCTATTATTATTTTAACATATTTTTGCTTTTCTCACTTGTTAATAGCAGGTAGTGAAATGCCAACATCTCCCCTTACATTTTAGCCTTTTAAGATGTATATTCCAACTGAGGTTGGCACGCAGCACTTAAGCAGGCTCCTCTTGTCCAGGGGAAAGGCACGACTGTGACAGCCAAGGATCTCTGGGCTCAGTTTGCCAGCCTAGGTCAAACACTAATAGTAAGGAGGTTTTAAGGGACTAAGAAGAAAACGCAAACTGGAAGGAGGAGGAGAGGAAGCTTAAGAAAAATGAAGAAGGGAGCCCATGTGAAAAAAAATTAAATCTGTGATTTGTCTGAGATTCAGCTCACAGACAGAGCTGGCAGTGAAGGTCCAGCTGATGGACAAGTTAGAAAGAAAATAAATCTGGAAATATTGTTTCAGTGACTGTGCATGGAAGGCAGTAAATAGGGAATGGGTTGTATATGTCTACTGAAAAATCACTACAATTGCTAGCCTTCTTTTCCTACTGTGAATGCATGTGGTGACACACTGAAAATGCTGATTAATTATCACTGTGACATATCCTTTCAGGGAAGGCTACAAATGGACAAATTTACTACAGGGATATGTAGTGCAGCTATGATCTGCTTGAAAGCCCACAAGACTGTATGTTGCATACACTCAATACGTGTCCTTTTTTTTGTGAATAGCATTTATTTGATAAAAATGCCTTAATCATGAATTAGAATTTTTTTTTTTTCCATTTTAGGTAATTCTAATTTTTTCAACTAATGCAGGCTGAAGATTTCACATCTTCATACTCTCACAAATAAAAAAAAAAATTAAGCAGTTTTTAGTGTAACTAGCTTGTAGAAATAAGGGGTCTAGTCATGAATTACTAAAAGGCTGAATAAGACTACAGTAAGGACTATCAAAATGCATAGATATTTCTCATGCTGAGCAAGCACCGGAAATATGTGGGATAAGGGGATATAAGAACAAATATGGTAGTCTACCTGAGAATAGGAATAGAATAGAATATTTTCAGTTGGAAGGGACCCACAAGCATCATCTAGTCCAACTACCTGGCCAATTCAGGGCTGACCAAACATTAAAGAACGTTATTAAGGGCATCGTCCAAATGCTGACAGGCTTGGGGCATCGACCACATGTCTAGGAGAAGCCTGTTCCAGTGTTTGAGCACTCTCTCAGTAAATAAATGCTTCCTAATGTCCAGTTTACCCCTCCTCTGGTGCAGCTTTGAGCCATTCCCATGTGTCCTGTCACTGGATACCAGGCAGAAGAGCTCAGCACCTCCCTCTCCACTTCCCCTTCTCAGGAAGCTGTAGAGAGCAATGAGGTCACCCTTCAGCCTCCTTTTCTCCAACCTAGACAAGTCCAAAGTCCTTAGCTGCTCCTCACAGGAGATGATCAAGACCTTCACATCCTACTTAAACTGTAGGACCCAGAACTGCACATGATGCTCAAGCTGAGGCCCCACCAATGCTGAATACAGGGGGATATTCACCTCTTTTGACCGTTTGGTTGCACTGTGTTTGATGCACCCCGACAACATAGGTTCTGTCTCTTAATTAAGTCTCCTTGCCTGCAGCCAGAGATCTCTGTTCAGTCCCTGTAAATCAGTGAGGCTGAGCAGCTGGACTGGGATCCTCTCCTAAACACAGGGGGATCAGGGTTTTAGCAAATGGCAACTCTCAGTTGATTCAAAGCTTGATTTTCAAAATGTGAAGGTGTGTTTATCTTTAGAAATATGCCTTTTCTAAATCTGCTTCTTCCAACGGCCTGTCTGAAAACCAGGAATGTGCAAGAACAGGGCTTTTCAGCATATTGAATCATGCAAAATATACAGAGTTCAGAAATTGAACTGTTGTCAGGCTTTAAATATTGTCTCAGATGTGTTTGAAATCTGGGGGGTGGGAGGGGAAGTTTTCAGCTCATTAATTTTAATCCATGTCAATTTAATGTGTTTTGCTTACTCCGTGCATGTTGTTATTCTGTTAATTAAACTCCCCCTGTGTTTTTATTTCCTACACACTGGGTATTTGGTTTTTAACCATTTGTGCTAAAAGAACTGCAGTTATCTATGTGAGGAGTTATACATGCTCCCCAAAAAACCCAGCAAAAGAAACAGTGAAAATCAAACCAAAACAAATGGCAGTGAATTTCCAGTCCCTGACAGTATTTTTCTTGAGCCCTGGTTACTCCTGTTTGGGAAATGTTCATCTAGAGGGAAGTCCTTAAGGCAAATGCTGCCATCTAGAGAGAAACAGAACGAAAGTGCACAATTTACTTAGTGACATGATTCTTATTTCCAGGAAGCCCCAGGAAACCTGGAGAAGAGTTCACCGAATGGACTGCGGTGTCAGAGATGGGCACCATCGGGATGCTTTTCCAGCAGCAGTTGACTGAAAACAGGTAATTTCCACACACATTGAACAAGAAAAAAAACCACTGAGAGAAATCCCAACAAAGGGCTTTGAGTGTGTATCAAAGATGCCAAGTGCCTCTTCTCAGCCAGTTAAAATTATTTCATGTTGCGCGTTTTTCCTTAGCATTTTTTTTTCCTTAGCATTTTTTTTTCCTAGAAAAGCTTTCACTTCAAATTTGTCTTGTTTAAAGCAAAAGAAGCTTGCATTATTTTCTATTTATTGTTCATCTGCTTCCTTTTTTTCGTGTCACAAAGCCTCTCTGTTTACTCTTCAGCTGGTTTTGAGAATTAGGATTGCAAAATTCAAATAGAATGACAAGCACAAAGAAACCACTGAAAATACCTGAAAGACAAGAGAGAAAAGTGGGGATTTACCTTGTCTCAGTATATTCTGTGTGCAGCTATATAAACATCCCAGTGTGTTCAAAGACTGAGCTATGCATGTTAAGCCTGAATGGCAAAAATGAATTCTTGTAGGTGCTTTCAAAACTCTGCTAGCAATGGCGTTTCTCTGGGTATAATGAAGATGACTCATTATGAACTAGTGACTTAGAAAAGCCTGCAAATAATGCCACACATGCTGAACCTTGTTATGCCCATTTATTTCACTGAAATTATTTGTACAGAATTAACCATGAGTGATTCAGAGTTCCAGTTTGAAATGCTCAAATGCATAAGCACAGGGAAAAGAAGTGGTTGGGTTTTGGTTTTTTTCACATAGAGAAGTATGTTTCTATGTCAGTGTGGAAAACAATGTCATGAGTTGGCAAGTTCTCTCCGGGGTCTGTTTTTAATGACCAGTTTTCTTTAACATGGTGTGGTGTTAATGGTGGACTGTGTGTTCTTGATAATGACGTAGACAGGCAGCATGTGAGAGAGAAAATAATGTGACTTCTGTGTCTGTCCTCTGAAGTACCCAAATGACATTTGCAGCCTGAGGCTTTAGGGATAGCTTAGCTGCTTCTCCCTAAGTGCTGTCCTGCAAGTGGAAGGGAAGTATGGGAGAACCCTATTTTTCTTCCAATACCTGCCCATTTGCTGAGAAGTGTGCTTGCAGGGTGGCTGAGTTTGTATTTTCATCTGAAAACCGTGAAGGGGCTGGAGGCACTGTGAAGAACTGATCATAATTCCTGTATTTTATGTATGTTTATTGCTAGCAGGTTCTCTGTGACTTAGGAATTTGCTGAGATTGAGGGAAAGATATTTCTTTCTTTATGCAAACTAAAAATGTAGAGATCTTCAGAGATCAATGAACTCAAAGAAAATAACTTTACAAAGCAATAACTGGTTTTAAATATTAGTTGATAAGTGGAACATTCTCCTCCTGCGTATTGACATTGGTAATATTTTCCACCTGGAAACATTTTGATCCGTCATGTTTCATATCCAAACCCTTTTCTGCAGTATGATTATATTGTAAATTGCTGAAGCATAACCTCTACCCACCACAATGGAGGCAGAGGAAGGCTGGCTCTGCTGTACTCTTTAAAATATTCTGAAATCACAGAACAGATTCTTTTTTTTTCCTCTGCGCTTCTTCATGAACTTTTGATACTGTATCCAAAAGCCTAGATAGATTAAACTTACTGTTCCTTTGTTCTTTCAGCTATGAAAAAACCCCAACTTCAGCTGAGTTTTAAGCACCAGACGTGGTAACTGCCACAGCCCAAACCCAGTGCTTACCAGCCTTTTTTATTTCATTGGTGAGGAGGCTTCAAGTTTGAAGTTGCAATAGAGGAAGCTCAAGCTGTCCCTTTAACTACACAACAAATACAAGATGTTTAAAAATCTATTTTCTCTCTGGTTGCCACAGAGGATTAGAGAAATGAAATATATGTTTCATAGTGATGCAAGGGCATGTTTTGAAGTGACAGTTCCATATGTTAAGGAAAAAAAAAAAAATAGGAAGAAAGAAAATCACAGATGCCTGAAAATGATGGGAAGCTTGTGAGTTTCCACAAACACATGAAAACTTCCCAAAGGCAAATTCCCTGCTTTCATAAAAATGCCCATGAATGTCTTCTATTCCCTAGCATATGGTGCTGCCTATAAAACACTTCAACCTTCAAGAATGCCAGTGATGCAAATAGAATTCTGCATTCCTGCAGCAGGATATTTTTGCTCTTATTTATGGTTATTTATTTACTTTGCCAGATCCTCTTCTCACAGCTGTTTGGTTTAGTACGGTCACTTCTTTATTATGACTAGGGAGGGTGATACCTTAGAAAAAAACAGAGATGAACAAAATAGTTAGGATAGATTAAGGATGGGTTTAAATTAAGCCAAACCTCAAATTAGTTCTAATATTTTGAAAAATCAGGTTTGATCTTTTGTTGTCCTCTTCATTGTTTTGGGTCTATGTTCCTGGACTTTTTGCTTTTTCCAGGAATTGCTGAGCATAGTGATGAGATTGTTTGGAAAACATCCCAGTGCAACCTCATGCTGCAGTTAGTAAAGTAGCAAGATTCAGAATTATACTTTGGGTATAAAACCAACAAATCCAGCACCTGTAGTCAGGTTCTCAACCCACGGATTTAATTGGAAGTTTGAGGACTCTCACTGATCTCATAAATTAGGCCATGAAATGCAGGTTCTCCTAGGATTAGAAGTCCATTCTAAAGCATGTGCTTGTTTGGGTTGGGTTTTGTTTAGGTTGGAGTTTTTTTGTGGTTTGGTTTGTTGGGTTTTTTTTGTCTCTCAGCATGTTATTAGAATGGTTAGAATTAGGTTTATTACTTCAGGGTGAAGATCCCCTGTGTTTTCCACTAGTAGCAACCTTTATTAGGGACCAAGATTCAGTCCTGAAGCAGGACTGAAGGAGCTGGACACAAAATTAGATAGGAGTCTGTGAGCCCGTCCTGGTTGTATGTTGTAGAATTGATCAGGGGGAGGCTGCAGTTCAGGGTGGGCTTAAGAGACTAGAAAGAAACAGTGTCTGTTAATATGCACGTGCATCTATATTTTGCTGCAGAGTCCATTTAGCTGGCAACTGCACAATGTATGCTACAAATATGTTTCTTTTCAATGCAAATACAAGGAGACCAAAGTAGCACAGATTTTGAATGCCTGATATTCATTCAATTGCAGGAAGAAAACTATCACAGGAAATCAGTGGAAAATATGCCAGATTTAGTAAACTGTAGCTTCATTATCTACTGAGTTTTTGTTTTACTATGTTTTCAAACGTATTTTAAAACAGCTTTCCAGACATGGCAGTGTCACCTGGAATCCAGTTCATGTTAGAATTCACCAGCTGGAAATGTCTTATTTCTGACATCTAGATGGCTCTAAATTCAGTACAAAATTCAGGACTAAATTTGATTTAATTGAAGTTTTCTATTAATAAGGAGCTTGGATTTAAATTAATAGTACATTCTGGTTTTGATAACCATAGGATGGTATAAAAAAAACCAACCCATAATTTCTTTTCTGCTGTACTCACTGGTCACATCTTTGACTTTTAAATGACCTTTGGCTCGAAACAACTCGAGCATACGCAGTGCCAACAAACAGATGTAGGCATGCACAAATGCACGTAGAAAGTAGCCAATGTGCAACTGTCAAATGTGTCTGATTTAGATGCCATTAACATCAGTAAGTTTTCTCTTTTACCTGTTCCAGAACAACTTGCTGGATATAGCATAAGCTTTTCCTTTCTCTTCCTTTCTTTTTAAGTTAAAGGACGTTACGTTCAGTTTATTTCAACAACTGTCTGTTTAGACTTAATAATCTGATTGCCTTGTACATTAGCAGTGCTGAGTTCTGATCCTGTTGGGTTTTTATTTTCATTCACTAGTATATTACAATGGTAATACTCTTTTCACATTGAAGAAACCATGCTAGCCCAGGCCACGTAAACCTGGTCTGTTCATAAATATAAACCATTTAAAAATAGATGAAAGAAATCAGAAGATCCTTTTAACAGTGGTTTGTAAATGGTCATTTTAGAGGAATATACTTTTAGTAGCCTTACTATGCAGTGCCTTTCTTTGTGAATATACCACAAAATACATCTCCATGCAAATTCAGTGCTACTACTAAACAGCAGTGCAGTGCCACAAGAGCAGTGGTAGCTTCTAATCACTTTTTCATATGCAGTATCTGGACCATAATGTGGATTTGAAGATCTAAGTGAAACTGCAGTGAGAACTGAGTTATGACAGGGTCTGGAATCTGTTGAAGACTGGAGATAAAGACACTTCATTTTGAAACAAGCAGTAAAAAATCCTGACTAGTTGGGACATTGATTTTATTTCGTCTAAAAGATGGCATCCCCAGGATATAAATTCCTAATGCTGTTCCAAAGTGCTTGGTTCAATATGGACATGTAGGGAAATCTTCCAAGAAATCAAGGCCAAGAACATCTATCTTCTTAGACATAAGCATGCCTTGTTTTATAACCATTTTCAGTGACATGGTTTGGGCCTAGTTTTTCAGCTGTTTTGTTCTTCTTTGAATAGTGACCCTTTCTGTCTGTACTAGATTCTTTGGGAGTTTTATAACCTGCTCCATTGGGTAACGTGATTATTCCACCCCATCAGATACTGATTATCACAGAGTGACCTAGCGCAAAGGTTTGTGATAGCAGCTCTCCACTTGTAAAATGTTACAAGAGAAATGAATTGTTGACAGGTTTAAAATGACTACTCAACTCCTCCTTCTAAAAAAAAAAAAAAAGATTAATCCATAAATTTCAAAAGAATATGCTACTTTCTGCAAGCCAATGGGTTTGTGCTGTGTGTTGAACTATGCCCCCAGTCACTCCTAACCCATTGTTGTTGCCTGATTTGATTGTCCAGTGACCTATGCTTGGCTTCTGTTTGTGCTGTCTGTGCTTAATGTTTGGTTTCCATCTATCATGATACTACCTTTCTCCTGAACGATAAACTCTGCATTCAGCTAATAGAAAGAGCTATAAAAATTAACCTAGTTAACTTTTATTAGCTTGTTTTGGTCAACTACAAACAGGGTGCGACAAGATGCACCCCTGACCTGAGCACCTTCATCATCAACTTCTGGCATGTGACGTGCCTGCTGTATGCCAGAGAGGTGGAGCTGATCTCTCAATGCCATTTGCAAAATCACATGCCATTAGTCTCTCCCTTGTAGTAAAACTACTTAGAAGTGGATGAGCCGTGATTTCCATTGCCCGCAAAGCAGACCATGTAGTGTAGCTATGGAAGTTGCTAACAGCATCCTGTACAGCGCGGAAGGGCACTGTTACAAACCTCAAGAAACAACTTATTTCTCTTCAGACTTACTGGCCATTCTGGTCTGGAAGACATACTGCATCCACCCATGTTCACCATGTTCCGGTATCTACATTTAAACTGGGTGCTGCTGGCAGTTTGTGTGCTTAGAGGGCTGTGCGGTGCAGGCCATCTCAGCCTGACAGAGCTGCTGAAATACATCAGATGGATAATACAGGAGAATTGTTGATAACTCTTTAGAGACTACACAGAGGTGATAGGTGCTCTGCTGGGATTGATCTCCAGTTAGCTGAGCTGGATCCCATTCATTAAACCTTTGTTGGGTCTATTAATGCATCCCTCAACATAGATGGGCACAGTGAAAATACCTCTATATGAGCATAATGAAAATACCTCTAGATGGGCACAGTGAAAATACCTCTAGATGGGCACAGTGAAAATACCTCTATATGAGCACAGTGAAAATACCTCTATATGGCCACAGTGAAAATACCTCTAGTCTGCTGCATTTTTTTCCTTAATGAAGCTAAGCTGCCTTTTTTTCAGAACATATAAACATATATCCCTTTTTTTTTTTAATTATTATTCTTTTCCAGATATGGACACCATATTTTTAAATATGTAAATTAGAAGTGCTTTCAGCTTCCTCTAAATAAGATCCCAGTATTTTAAAGCATGTAAATTAGTGGTGCTTTCAGGTTCCTGTAAATTTACAGAGCAGGACTGGTATGCTAAGAGCAGCCTGTGTTCTGTGGATCATTAAACTACCTACACATACCTTAGCTTAACGTATGGGCAGTAAAAACCTAATCTCAGTGTCTGGCCTGTAATAGCCACTGTTCTTCATGCTTTAGAATAAGATTTCTCTCAATTTATAGGTTAAATCCCTGCTGTGGATACTCTTTGCTCTGAACTGAATTAAGGGTATAACTAGAGGCAGGAAACCTATTTTGCCAAAAAGCAGACGAACTGCCAATCCCTTCCTACTGCTTTTTGACAAAGCTAAGAATTCCACCGCTGGAAGTTAAAAAAAAGGATGTAGCCTAAATATTGTGTTTCAGGATTTGGTCCTGGATTGCTCTAATATTTGCAAGTACAAATTTTGGGATGGGTATGTCTGGAACTAAAGAGTGAGAAACAAAAGTACAACTTCAGTTGGTCAGGTGGTAGAAAATGCTGAGTCTCATGAAAGACGTTTCAACATGACACCCAGAAATCAGACAATTTGTTGCTTCTGAAAAAGCAACTAAGAGCAGCTAAAATGATCGATTTAAGCAAGTAGAAAAGCAAACTCAGCATAAAAGACGGTTCCTGCATCAGTGGGAATAAATTCATAGCACGTTAATGGAAAAAATAATACGCCGGATTTGTGGAAGGTTTGTGCAGCTTTCAAAAATTCTAGGAGATTGATGTAAAAAAAAATTATTTTAAAGTACGTTTGAAATGTGCTGTAGCCATTATTCTCAGCCAGGTGAATGAATATTAGATAATTCAACAGCGCTTTTTGTCTACGGCAGCTTTCTTAGACATTTTGCTAGTCTGTTCTAATGCGTAACTCTGCAAGCACGCGTTGTTCAGTGAGATCGTGGAGCTAGCCTGTGAAACAGCAAAGGCTATTTTAACCTCTCTCAGAAAGAAATAGACCATTTTTTTTTCCTCCTTTATTGAAACATATGTAATTCTTAGGATTTTATAAAGTGGAGGCTTCGATTACAAAATGAGTACACTCACGTGCAACGTTGTTTTGGAGTTTTCTAAGGCTTTCTCTCACTCCAGGCATTAATGGATAGAGAAACTCACTTTTCTCCCTGAATAACCTTATTTGCCCATTCCCCCCTCTCCCCCCAGCATTGCCAAATGTGGCTGTAGTTTGATGGCATCTTTCCAGAGAGCGATGAACAGGTCAGATCAGCAACCAACTTTTTATCCATTGACATACAGACTGACTGATGGAAACTTCTAACAACCTTAAGACTTTAAGCCTCGGTACAAGAGTTTACATCAGACCCTTCACAGAAGGGGAAAGCCATTTAATCCCAGAAACTGTTAAAACTTCCCGCAAGACAAAATAAACTACCGTGGTATAGGGTTTGTGTATTCTATTTATTATTTCTAAACAATTCAGTATGAAAGATAATAAACTTAGATCTCTGTGTGCTTTTTCTATTTAATCTGGCGTTGGTACTTGAGTGATCTGCTTCAGATGGCAAGACCTTTATTCTCTGCCACTCACAGCTTTTGCTTTTGCTGTGAGTGCCTTCACTTGTCAGTAGGGCTGGGAATCTTGCTCTCTCATTTCGCTGCAAAAGGAAGATTTTAAAAACTTGAGTAATTCTATGTTACGAGTTCAACTTCCAGCTATCACTTAGTGCTCAGATAATTTCAAAGCGTTGTTTCCTGTATCATTACCTTAACTACAAATTCCAGGGTGAGATTTCAAATCCTGGTGTATTCAGCGGAATAATTTCACAGTATAGCCTATGAAATCTAAGCAGCCTAAGTGCCAACCTACTTGGGCAGCACCTATCGTCCATCTCTAGTATCAGATGCAAGAATTATCTGGCATTCTGCTTGCCAATCAGCAACTACAGCCACAGAGCTGACAGCTACAGTTGGTCCCTGCCTACAGTGGACGTGATTTTCTGACAAAAGCAAGGTTTTCAATACTTTTTTGTATAGAGAGTAGGTGACAGGATACAGTTCCCTGCAAGGCACAGCCATTCATATAAGGGTGTTTTGCTAAAAATTCCATCAGAAGATGGTGACGTGGTGGGGAGTTCATCCATAAATTCAGATTGTACAGATGCTTCTAGAGCCAACAAAGAGGTACGAACCACCGAAACTTTGAAATTCATCATTCAAACCTGTAACTTTGTATTATTAGTCGTACTTGCATATTTCATAGGCGAAATTGCGAAGCCCCAACCCCGCTGCACATTTATTTGCAGCAGTTTGCAGTTCAGTCTGCAGTCATATGCCATCGTTTGAAACCCAAGCAGGCATACGTCATCGCTGGAAGACCGATTTAACAGCACCGCCCATCTCCCGACGTCTTAATTCTCACTCTAAAGACAGAAAGATATGTCTCCGGTAAAGAATTTGCTGTCCATTTTTAAAGCTTTTTTGTTTGTTCATTTTCACTCAGCCTAGGCCTCATTTACCACAGGATTTGCGCGGGATCCTTCTGGAGTGCCTCAGAGTTGTTAAGTGACAATCTGAAAGCCGCTTTCGGCTTAGCCAGCTTAACCAGGTGAACCCAGGGTTTCACTTTGATTGGGTAGAAAAGCCGTCGCTGTGCTGGGAAGTCCATATTGTGATACTGAAGGGCTTTATCAACATCCTGAGAGGAGCGCATTCAGAATAGGTGATGATGCGAATCTCGCTAATCAGCGCAGGATTATCCGAGGCTCAAAGCTATACCGCTTCTAATTCCTTCTTCACGACGCTGTTCATGCACTGCAAAATGATCTAGCGCAGCACCAGAAGTATAAATATTAGATGAGACTCTTCAGTATCTTAATTAGCACTTTCTAAGGGAGCGGTTCTCGAAGAGTCAGGGGTAATCAGATGTTTAAAAAAGGGCCACAAAATCAAAACCAGGAGGAAGCTGCGACGGTTTCGAATGGACGGTGACTGACGCCGGGTTGTACACAATGTGTACCACTGGTTTTGAAAACACTGCCAGCATCCACTCTGGCACCAAATCATCCGCAGGCTCTAGTCATTTTAGTTGCACCAGTGCTGTGGCAGAAACAGTGGTTCTGTATAATTCTTTTCTCTTACTAAACCACGTTAAATTCTCCGTTGACAGAGTGCTCCTGTATGGGTTAGGAGCGTGCTGATACCTCACACAGTCATTTAAAATAGTGTTTGCTGTATTTTTTTAGTAGGGGTTAATTATTTTTCAGTAGGGATTAATAATAATTAATGAAACACTCGAATATCATATTTTTTGTTTCTTTGGATTATTTTTTTTTTCTTTTCCCAATACATAAAGCAGACTGTAACAGGCTAGGAAAACTGATGCTAAAACAAAATTGCCATTTCTTACTAGAATTCTATTGAAATCTTATACTTACTCTGACAATAAATGACAATTCTGCTGAATTGGAAAAGCCACATATGTATTTTAATGAACTATATATCGGTAAAACAAGAGCATCCCTAGTTTGCTTCACTAGACACGTTGTCAAAATGGCAGAACAAGATATCTTTAATTCCTAACATCCAATTAGGTCGAGTATCTACAGGACCACCAACAGAGTGAGGGATTTCTTCCCAGCACTTCTTACAGTGTTTTATATTCTTCAGTCTCCATTGCTTCTTACTATCCTCATTTTAGTCTTCTGGACACCACGGAAAAGTATTTACAAGTCAGTGGTGACTTTTAAAATACGTTGTTTATTAGACCTGTTTTCCCCACTGTAAGATACAGAGCAAAGATGGACTGTGAATAAAACCCCAGATCTGAGGAATCCAAGCCACTGAAGGAACAGGTTCTAATAGGATCGTTCATGGATTATCTCCATGTAATAAAACTCTTTAGATGAGTCATTCAGGTTTTTCATATTATAAATTTTTAGTTGAATTCACTTTTTATGTAAATGAAGCCTGACGAAAAAGAAGCAATGTTGTGATTTTATCAGACAAATGCCATTACTCATTACCAGAAACACACATTTAAAGTTCAGAGAAAGTAAAAATAAAGACCTTCTCTCTTAAATGGGGGGGTTAATTTAAGATTGAATTAACACTTAAGATTGTGCTCCTCTAAGTATACTTTTGCTCATCATGGAAAGTACACACTTCCAAGGTGACTTACAGTATTTCTGTGAAAAGATAATAAAATACACATCTTAGAAACCAGACCTTATACACACAAATAATGCATTTCATTTTTATACTGTTTTCGAAACCGAATAGCAAGGTTTTATCTCCTCCTTTCTGTGATAGCAAGAAAACATACATCCAGGTAGACTTCAGATATTGTGTCAGAGGGCTTCCATTTCTATCACTCCTTAATGATGAATGAGGTGGTTTTTCTAAACAAATAAGCACTTCAGAGAGTTACCCTTGACAGGGCTGTTAATCCTGGGAGCCTGCCTTATCGTCGTAGCATTCAAGGGCTGAAGTTGCACAGTATCCCTGTACTGCCTGTCTCTTGCCTTGCCTGAAAGTTGGGACAGAACTATTTCACATCTTGCGTGTAAAGCCGTGCTCAGTGCTTCTGTTCTGCTGTGCTCGCAGATAGAGAAGGGGGCTTATCATCTTAGTAGGCACTGGCCCTCTTCATATCTGGCTGAGTTTCTCACACAGCTGGATGTGTTATCGTCCTGCTTTATTGTTTCCTTTGCAGTCTTTCTTCACTGAATGCAATGAATTTTATGCTATAACACAAAGCCTTACCCTGAGCACTACAGAACGTTAAGGGCAATCAAACCACGCTCTCTTGTCACAAATGAATCAAAGTGCACGGCACTTGTGCACAGTAGGTCTTCACAAACCGGCAGTTTTGAAGCAATGCAGAAAATCTCTGTCACGAGTTTGTGTACCTGACAGCAGCTATTGTGCTTAGTATCACCCTTAAAACCATAAAGACTTTAAAAAACAGCAGGTAATGGCGTTGTTCTAGCGATAAAGGGGAGAATCTGGACCCATTTTTACAGGATTGAAAACTGTCCTCAAGCATCCTTCCAAAAATCTTTTGCCCTTTCTCTCCACCACCTCCCAAATCCCTTCCACACCACCTGCCAGAGAAATTTGGAACACCCCCAAATCGTCTGAAAATAACAAGTGAAAATTTTTTTTTTTATCTCCATCAGTTTCCTTATTCCTCAGAAGGTTTGGAACAGGCATGTGACTTTAGCTGCTGTTTGAAAATCAAAGCGTAATGTGTTTCCAATTTATAAATTATAAAATATTCAAAAGCACAGACTAACTTTAAGGAATTGGTTACACTGCTTGATATCTAGAGCTGTTTGTTCCTTTTATCTCTGTTACTTTCCCCTCCTACTCCCTCCCTTCTTTCCTTCTTCAGGACAGAATGCAAAGAAAATGTAAATTTTGATGCCTTGGGCCTTGGAAAGATAGGAAGGAAAAAGATAATGCCAAAAAATAAATAAGGGAGATGGGGTGAAGAGAGGGTCCCTTTTGATGTGACCCAGCAATTCCATGCGCTGGTTTCATTCCTTGTCCATCAGAAAGATCCCAAATGCAAAGCATTAGCTTTGTAAAGGCTCTTCTGAACAGCAGGAAGGAAACCAGGCGTTTATAGTGCACTAATTCCCATTCTAGTCTCACAAAGCTCAGCATCAATATTAATTGTCATCGATGCCACGCGAGATAGATATTTTAACACCCACTCTACAGCGAGGTGCAAATAGTTGAGAAGCTCAAGGAAGCAGGAGAGCATTCCAGGAATACTGAACAGAAAATGAATGTCTGGGTCTGATCTTCAGAAGCTGTTTTCTTTAGGTGCAGGAAAAGCCCTGCACCTCCTAGCTGGTGGAAAATACTCATGCTATCACCCTCGGCTGCCTGTGCTAGCAAAGACAAATTCTGTTAGATGTAAAAGGTGAAACCCTCACTGAGGTGGTAACTCCCTGCCTTAAGCAGAGAAGAGCTTTTGTTTACATGCTTATTTATTCTTAATACGTAGTTTGTCCAAGTCAAAAAGCAGACTTCGGTTCTAGTTTATTTTCGTGGGTTTGGGAGCGGCAAAGCCACGATGAAAAGTTCTCTGTCCTTTACTCTAGCTTCATAATCCCACATCACGCTTGGTGCCCTCCTCAGCTCTGCTGGGGTGACTGTCTGGAGAGCCAGGCTATAAACCAGGCCACTGAGATGGTCCCGATCATGGTTTAAATCCTCGGGCTTTTTTAGGTGAGAGGAAGATTTAGTTGGAAGTGTTTTGCTTTTTTCTAAACCAGATAATTTCACTGATCTGGCTTATAGCAGCTTCATCAGATAGCTGCAGCAAGTGTTAGAGGTAGGGGCAAGCTGACCTGGAGCAGTCTGAGAAAATATGCTTAAAATCACCCAGGGAATCTAAAGCGTTTGGTTGTTTCTGTACTGCACTTCACAGCAAGTGTATGCAATTGTATAGGTCCTAGAACAGTGAAACCTTGATGCCAATTCAGGTGTGAAACCATCCCTTATAAGCCTTTATTAATAGTTTTGTGGGGTTTTTTTTTTTAATGGAGTAATGGCATAAAGGTGTTAGGTTTTAGAATTTGCTCTATCTGCTGTCAATGAACCAAAAAATCACGTGAAGAACAAGGCATTTAACAGCCTGCTTCTCCATAAACCCTGATGCAATGGGGGGACATGTTATTTCCTTCTGGTCTTGAAGAAAGGTGACCTGTAGTTTTGAGTGTACTACACTAAGCCTTGTTTTCTGTGTCGTATCTCAGCTGGCTTTATAGCCCTTTATCTTTGAGCTAAGCAAATGCTTGAATATTTGCTGTATCCCTGACATGATGTTTCTAAAAGCTATAAATCAAAAGAAAAACTGCAAATTAGACTCAAAGTAGGTTTGGCTGATGAGAATCTTATTTGCTTTCTATAGATATGTATCAATAGAGAGACAAATACACCTCTCTTAATTACTCTTATTTTGTCTTCATGTCTCTATTGATTAGGGCATTTATCTAAAGAATAAACAACAGCATCTTGGACGGTGCTATCAAATGTGATGTAATCATGGCATACAGAGATTTAGTTGAATGTTTTCCTAACTTTCTTATCTCAAAACCCACATCATTTTCTGCTTAATTCTAGTCTTACCTCTGCAATAATTAACATTCTTTATTTTATAGTAGGTTAGATATAAATCATTTTGTTCTGCTTAGCTTTTATATGTAATTGATTGGGGTGAATGAAGCTACTTAGCTGTCATTTAGTGATTTGGAACCTGTGGAAAAGCATTATATTGACCGAATTTTATTATAGGATGAGTATATAAAATTGATTTTGAGTGATAGGAGGTTCAAGCTCTCCATGTAGCACTTCTTCTAAATGCCTGTTAGTGTTGGTTTACATTTTTTTCCTTAAGCCAGGCAGAAAATGCATTCTTTTTCTCTTTTGTATTTTACCAAAGCAAAGGTTTGACCTGTATTTAGAGTAGGCAGGATGCTGAACCATCGCATGTCTGGTCTTTGAAAGCCCCAGGGTCTGCTACAGCTCCTATTGAAGTCACTGGGAGTTTTGCCATAGATTTCAATAGGACTGGGAGGAGAGCCTGTGTTTATTGTTAACTGAGATATACTGGAGCTCTGTTCACAGTGAATTAGAATGATGGGTCTGAATTGTCTCAGCGGTTTATTATGTGCAGGCTGCAATTCCAGAGAACCTCTGTTTACAGGAGGAAAAAAATTCTGCATTCCTTGTGCAGTCAGAATTTCCACTGAAGTCAAAGAAATCTTTGCCTGAGTAAGGATAAACACTTGCACCTAAAGTAAATGCTTTAGTGAAAAGCCTGTTAGCTCTGCTCCTTCATTTTCTGTCACTTAGATTTGCAGAGTTATCAAATATTAGTAGGTTTGGATTACTCGTGTCCCCTTACTGATGGTCAGTTTGCTGGACTACACACCACTGCCTTTCTTACAAGGCATGTTTATATGAAAAGAAAGAGCAGAAGCTCTTTAACTGGACTCTCAAATTGCGGTTGGTTCAGGAGACACTGTCACGCTCCCAGTTCCTTGTTGGTTTCTGCTGAGAACCTGATGGTTTTGCACTTACAAATTCATGCGTGCCAGGGATCCAAGCTTCCAAACAGTGAGGACTTCAGGGACTTCCCCCCCTGCCCCAAACCCCCAAGCTAAGTCAGCCACAGCCTGGTCCCAAGCACTTTTCATGTAGAAACACGCTGAACCCTTGATGTCTAAACTGTTATGTCATCACAAATTACCTTCTCCGTGCTCTGCCAGGGTTAGTGCTTTGTGACACGTGTGCCAAGCACTGCCAGACTGGGCTGCCACAAACTGCCCATCAAAAATTGAGGGGTTGTGCATCGTTTTCTACAGAAAATAAAGATATATTCCTTAAACGAGGCAGACTAGAAACAGAGATTAATCTGTTTTCCCTAGTAACTCTAAATCTTCCAAGGAAGTATAATATCTCAACTTGCCCCATATATGTATGCGGGAATGGTTTTAGAGTCTTCTTGGTCAGGGGCTTAGCAGCACTGAGCTCTCTGTGCCTTTGCCATGCAATGGGAGCCAGTCAGCAGTAGAGTAGGAATCTCCACAGCAGGTGAGGAGTGAGGTGTTTTAGGCTGTTTCTCAGGCTTACTGGTCTGATGTAAAAGAGAAATGATATTCCTAAGATGCCTGTTAGCCCTGGGTTTGAAGGCACAAGAAAGTGCTTAGAATTTGCTGAGAAGAGCTGTTTAAAAAAATAGCAAACCCGAAAAAGTCATTTCAAATTGGAGATGATATACTGCACACTGAGAATAAGAGATGCTAAGAAAACAAAAGCCTTAATTTGGAGTACGTTTTTTTTTTTTTTCCCCCAGTCTGTATTAGTCTCTGTCAAATATACTGGGAACACAAATCTGCATCTGCATTGATTGGATGAATTTCAAAGACCTTTTACCTGCTCTCTGTTTGTGTTGCCTCATATCTTTATGACATGGAATGAACTGCTTGGCGCCACGTTGCTGTTATCCATTAACCATTCCTGTTTTCCTAATCATCTTAGACTCCATCTTTCTCTGTCCTATCTGTTATTGTCTTCTGCAAAGAGATGTGATGTTCCTGTAGCCTGTTCTGGTTTGCATGACATGATTTGTGTTCCTGCCTACAAGGGTTTCTCTACTGAACCCTGTACATTATCTTCCCCCAATCCCCCCTCCTCTGTAACCAGGAGAAGAGGGTCATACATCTGTAAAATGACAGCACTTATGAAAAATGGGAGTTTGGTACACATGGCTCTCATCAGACACAGACTCATCTTCCATGCCACAGACACTACTTGTTTCCTTGCAATGCAGACTGTAGCTGGAAACACAGGAAACACCTAATAAATTGTTTGACCTATCAAATTAACAAGTCATCAAGAAACTATTTTGGTAATCAATGAGCAAAGCAGAGTTGTTTGCTTTCTGGCTGAGCCAAAAGAATGCACAGAGTTGGAGCCATTTCTTTTCTTCATCTCTCTTTTATAACCAGCATTTAACTGGATTATAAATTTGCTGCAATACAGTGAAAAATGTAAAGAATCTATTTTTAGAATTAGAACTCCTCTCAGAGTTGGAGGCGTGCATTGGCCTAAGCTTATTGCTGAATACAGAACTCAAAGAAACACTTGAATATATGACATCATAAGTATGTCACCACCGTTTCTGGAAAAGGTGGTTTTAGTACTGATTGCGATAAATACATAACAGAAATTATGGTTTTTGTTTTTAAGCATGGTTCGTGTTGAATGAAGTCTCAGTGTAGTCCCTACTCCTGCAGCTTAGCAGAAAAAATACAGTGTGACATTTTCAAAAAGCACCTAATTAAAATTAAAATGATTAATGACCAATAAATGAAGAAGCAGACATCATCTTCTTCCACCTGATGTGGCCCAAGATGCAGAAATAGGCTGGTTTTTACATCTGGCTAGAAAAGGCAGATGCTGCCGAAAATTAAGTCATGGTGATGGTTTTGAAGGCAACTGCCAGGAATAGTTGGAGCCCTTCCTGCCCCGTTGGCTTAGTGCAGCAAAGAGCTGTTCCTGTGAAGTGAAAACGGCACATAAAAACGTGAGAAGGACCGGAAACTTGTGATTGTTGAAGTTATATCTGTAACTGCCAAGGATGTTCTGCCCGGTGAAGCTCACGCAGACAGCAAGATGCCCAAGCAGGTGTCATTTATCTTGTGAGCTTAATAGTAGACATCTGCTTGAGTACTCTGTCCAATTGTGGTCTCAAAAATGATTACATTATTTGGCAATTTATTGAAGACCGGTAGTCTTGCTACCACTGGGACATCCTCTTGCCTTGGGCATTTCTATGGTGCTGAACTTCCTGGTTTAATAGGAGACCTTTAGCAAGTCTCAGTCACATTTCTAGAGGCCACTGAAAGATTATGCATCATTCTCCCTGGTCATTAAAAAACGACCTTAAAAAAAAAAAGAAAAAGAAGGTAAAAAAAAAATTTAAAACAGAGTTTACTTTGAAATTACGTGTGCTTTTTCATTTCTAAACTCAGTTTGTAGTGTCTGTTCAGGAAGATGTTTAAGCATATGGGCTTCAGTAACCTTTCTAATGTTTTAAATAATTGTGGGGTACGGTGGTGAAGGGAAAAGGGACGTGAAGTGGGTGTAAATTGTCCACCTCTGTCAGTATTGCAGTGATGTTATCTTGACTTCTGTTGATGTAAGTGAAGTTTGTGAAGGCTGGGTGGTGAATGTGCATTTAAATGATAAATCTCACTCTCTACAGTTACCTGAAAGAAGGTTGTAGGAAGGTGGGTGTTGGTCTCTTCTCCCAAGTAACTAGTGATAGGACGAGAGGTCATGGGCTTAAGTTGCTCCAGGGGAGGTTTAGGTTGGACATTAGGAAAAATTTTTACACTGCAAGAGTGGTGAGGCCTTGGAACAGGCTGCCCAGGGAGGCGATGGAGTCAGCATTCCTGGAGGGGTTCAAAAACTGGGTAGACATGGCACTTCAGGACATGCTTTAGTGGTCATGACAGTGTTAGGTGGATGGTTGGACCTCATGATCTTGGAGGTCTTGCCCAACCTTGATGATTCTGTGATTCTTATGCATAGATACAAGCACTTTACTAATTCCAAAACCAGATTATAGGGTCCCTCTCCCTCTGTCTTTATGTAAACTATGGCCAAACTAAAGAAATTATTCTGATGGGTTACACTGATGCCTGTTTATAACTGTCTAAACCTAGAAACATACCAGAATCAGTGACTTATGGGCTCCTCCCACGTGTGCTGAGCAATGCCTCCAATCTGTGTGTTTTCCCCATTAATGTAAAATCTAAATTAGAATACTTATTATTTGTCAGTACTTCTGCCTGTGAGGATTTAAAGCAGAATGCTTGGAACAAAAATACAATAGCCCCCTCATTTCATTCTCAAGACAAAATGTCCAGTGTATCAGAAATTAGCCATGTAATGTATTGTAATAGCATAAATTTGGATTTAAGCAGAGGAACTTAAAAATTGTACTGTTGGAGGACATGAAAAGAGACAAATTAACAATTCTGGGTATGAAGCAATGAATTATTTTCTCTCTAAGAGGAGGAAGTGGTGAATAAAATAGAACTAATTAACTAACTATAGCATGTAATTATATTTTTAAAGAACAGCTTTGTGAGTAAACACTGAGTTATGGTAATTAAGCTTCTATTTTCCAAAATATCCTAGCCAGAAATTGTATCTGATATATATGAAGATATGAGAAAGGACATTAATTACTGGAATGTTTGTTGAAGGCGGCACACCTTCATGTGAAATGAATTAACACTTTTAAGCAAAACTTGCATGACAGAAATGCTAAAAGATTCTTGCCTCCATCCTCTAACCCTGATTGAAAGACAGATCTTGTGGTATCATAACACATGCTGTTAGGTAATCAAGATTTGATTTTTGTCTTTTAACTATTAGTGTTTAATAGAATTTTTTTTCCCCCTCTTTTAAACACAGAGAAAGATTGAGATACAGTGTTTTCCTTAAAATAAGCCAGTCCTTCCTATATTTGCACTCTCTATCTTTCCATAGTTTAGAATTCTTCCTAGCAGGTTCTGTCTGTAACAGTAGTAGTAGTTTGTTTATGCATAATTTTACATTTCAGAAAGACAGATGGCTGTAGGTGGACATCATCTTCCAGTTTCCTTAAGAAAAACTTTCGGAGGTCAAGACATTCAATTTGCAACATTAAAAGTCCAGGTTAACTATATAAACAGTTGATAGGAGAGCAATGAAACTATTGGCTTGAGCTTTCTTTTATTGACTACTGACTGTACTTTGCCAGTTGTTTTGGTTTTTTTCATTATGTCATCATTTTGCTAAATTTAATTCTCCTTGGTGTGGATGGGACTGTTCAGTCCATGGGAGTTAGGCGTTTCTCAACCCCTGGTTTAACAGATGTTTGTTTTAAGAGTTCCTTAGTGGTATAAATTATAGTAGACTAAATTGCTCCTTTAAGGGCATGACAAAGTGACTCTCAGAGCCTGCTCTGGTATGTGAAACAAGCGGAGTAAGTGCAAAAAGCAGCACATGGGTCTCCACGAAAAAAAAAGAGTCCTCTCTCCGATGTTTTAGAAGGGGACTCTGTCACACAAAAGTTATGCCTCCTGCTAAAGTAGTTGAACCAGCTGCATCCCATGTGCTGAAAACACTCTTGTCTCTTATTTCTCTTGTTCAATTATTGTGTCTATAAATTGCAGTGGGCCACCTGTGCAATGCACTCATCCAGAATAGCCCCAGAGGAAGCATTAACATATCAAGGCTCATAAAGCACAAATCCTTAAATGTAAAAACTGACACTTTCATCCTACTCCAGCCTACATCTATATAGACATTAAACCAGAAAGGAAGAAAGGCTATTTTACTATGCAATTTGCAGGCCCTGCTTTCCTCTTGCAGAGGTCAGCAGCAAAAACTCCCCTTGATTTTTTTTAGTTGGGAACAGGATCAAGCTGTAAAAAACATGAATTCTAGTTACATATTTTAGAAACTTATTCTGACTTCTGCCATCTATCAAGCTTGATGCACATATTAAAAAAAAAAAAGAAAGGAAGTCTTCTGATCTTGACGTTAACCATATTTTTGGTATTTCCAGTCTCAAAGAGTTAAATCAGATCTCTGTGGGAAAGGTTTGGACTGGCCAGAGGAAGATCTCCAGATTAAGAAAGCTGCTTCTTCCAGCTCTAGTACTCCCTCTTTAGAAAAAGGTTGAAGAATGATTATTCTTTTCTTGACATGTAAAGGCTAGACCAACGAAAGCTGAGGCTGTTTTTATAACCTGTGGGCAGAGCCCCTGGCCACAGTGGATGTGAAGATGGCAGCTTTCCAGTTAACTGCAATCGGCAGCACGGGTAGCTTTCAACAGGGACAGAGCAAGGTGAGACCAAGCCATTTTCAATCAACTTGAGCAATTCTTGAGCAACACTCTGAAGAAAAGATGCTCTCTGGAGAAGCAACCATCCTCCATAAGAGTCCAAAAGCCTCTCTTTTCTTTTTTTCCTCTCCAGTGCATACATAGTACCATTGATGAGTAAATAACTGTAATAACTGTATTATAAGGACTGCATCTCTGTGTTCTTGGCATAGATTAGTTCTGCTCCGCTCCATTCCCATCTCTAAATTTATGTGTGCTTTCACTTAAGCTTTGGTCCAGGCCACTGTATGGCTGTATATTCAGCAGGACCTCTTATGAGAAGTATGCTACCCCATGCAGCAGAATTGTGCTTGAATGAAATGGATTTGGATATAGAAGCTGCAGAACATGACTGTGTTTACAGAAGGAAAGAAACTAAGGCAAGTGTCTCAGAAGGTCAGTAAAGAACTGGGTGTTGCAGTTCTTCAGAAATAAAAGAAGGCTGAAGGCAGATTCTAATGCTAATAGCAAACAGGAGGTTTTTGGAGGTGATGATAAGGATTGCATATCTAAGAATGCAGACCCACCTTAATTTCAGTTTAGGATGCTGTCTAAACCAGTTGCATATCTCTGACCTCAGAGCTGTCATTCTTTTCAAATGCCATCTTTCCCTGGCAGCATATTCCCATTTCCATACCTTGTACGTTTGGCACGTATCGAAGTGCCTGGCTGGCTGCCTCAGCCCTTCACAAACAACACTGTCCTTCCTTACCTTGTTGTTCAACATTTTGGTTCTCTTTCTTTTTTTTAGCTAATTCCCTAGCTCCAACTCTTTAGACAGTTCCTAACGCATCCCCACATTGCAGACCTTTTCCTCTCTGCAGCACAATTAGACCCCTGACCTTGCATTCCCCGAAGGCAAAAAAATGCCAAATTGCTGCCAGCACTTCATTATGTTTATATATTGGTCCTATGGGACTAGAATTTTCTCTAGCTATCCCCAGCTTTCTTTTTACTCCCAGTTTACCAGCATCATACAACTTTCTGTGATATCCAGTCCTCTTGGAACAGAGTTTCGTTTTGGTTTTTATTTCAGATGTTATTTGCACTTAGGGGTTTTCTCTTTTCTCCAAAACTGTATCTCGAATATTAACAAATCCGAATTAGTAACTATTACAAAACCAAAGGAAAGGAGAATGAAAGTAAAAGTACAATAGTCTTAAGCATAGTCCAAGAAGATTTTGTGGTCTTGGATCAAGATCCAGCATATGTGTGCTCAGTAGTACTTCCATGAGTAGCCTCTGTCTTCAGTGCATTACTGAACCCTTATTTTTCGAGTGCAGTCTTGCAAAAGCTTCCGCATTAGACCTTCCTAATTGCAGAGAGAAAACTATCCACAAATGAATACATTTTTCCTGAAGAGGAGAGGTCAGTGGAAGTCATTCAATAAGGGATTCAAAGCACGTTTTATCAACTTTAATACATATTGTTACATCTTCTGCTAAATCAAATCTACCCGAGCAATTACTGGGGTTGTGAAGCATGTGAGATTACCTGGGTGCCATGACAATCATCTTTATCCTTAACCCTGCCCCAAGAACCAAAAAAGGGAAAAAAAAAAATACATCCTTGTCCTCCTAATATATTTATTCCTCCTAATATATTAATCCTTATGTTTGCTTCATGGTGTAAAAAAGGTGACCTCAACTATTGAATTCTGCCCTTCTTTCAGTGAGTCAGACCCTGTTTTTAAGATGGCACTACTCGAGCCTCTTGAGAAGAACTGCTTCTGCTGGTTCACTTCAAAGATGCTGCTCGGATCCATTTTTCTCTTGTCATTCTAGCTCTCGGTATTCACCCTTCCACACATTCACAACAGACTCCGGTAGCTTTTTCACTGCTCAGTTCCTGTTCCGTTTTTTCACCAAGTTAAGAATAGCACAGACAACCAAGCAAGAGTGACCATCTTTATGCAAAATACGCCGCAGTTTAACTGACATTTTTAAGTCACAAAGCCGTGTAACATCCCGTGACCCTTACTAGAATGCAAGATCAGGCTAAAATTATGATAATGGTCACTTCTGGGTTTAAAATCTATTAAACTGTGTTTTTCATTATTTGTAACCGCGTGAGATGAGAGGAATGTGAAGCAAACGTAGCAGCAGGATAATAATATTCTGTTTGCTCATGCTCAGGCATCTTGAACCAGCGGGTTCAGCCCTGACCTGCCTCACAGGTAAGAGTGGTCAACACACAGAGATCATTCTTGATGGACAGCTTTTCAGCAGAGGGGTTTTCCCACTGGTACACACTCATTCTTTACTACTTTCTCTTAAAAACCAGCCTATTTTTCATGGCTTATTCATACCTCTGAGTGACACAGTGCTCACTAACATAAACCTTTGTGGCTTATGAGCCCTACAGGTAGGGTTTGAAATTACCACTACAGGGTGATGAGTGAAAATGTGCACCCTTCTCTCTAGGGCTTTCCTCTGGGCTGAGTCAGCAGTCGTTAATTTGTAATATAGTAATAAACCCAGTTTGAGACTGAAGTTCTCTGAAATTAATTTGGAAAAAACTTCTGCCTTCCTGTGGCTTTAAAAGTTTAGATTTTGCCTATAAATATCTTGATCATGTTTGAAGAGTCTGTTGCTTAGCTGAGCAGAGCTGCCTTTCTCCTTCAGCAGATAACTACACATCCTTTGCAAAACATTTGTATTTACCATGATCAAACTTGGAAGTGTCTGAGTATTCTAAACTTAGCATCATTTTTTAAGAGAGATTTAGAACTCAAAACAGGTTGAAAAATATCAATACGCTGTGAATTGCATGGCAATGGCTGTGGAACCACTAACAGAAACACTACAGTCCAGTTCCATGAGATCCTCCTTAGGCAGCTGCAGATGGAAAGATCTGACACATGGCAGAAAGATGTGTGGCATTTTTAATGGAAAAGGTGTAAAAAAGTATTTGTCTCTGTTTTATAGCAAAAATATGCCACAGAAATGGTGAGCCATATTCTCATTTCTGGCATTTGTTCTGTTCATGAAATGTACTCTTTTATTTATATGTTCTGTGAAAAAATAAAGCCAGAGGATGAGTGGAGAATATCAAAGTGACCTTCTTGATGATTGCAACTCCTTCTAAGCAAGAAGCTGCCCTATTTCACTTAATTCTCTTCCCATAGTTTGGCCGTGGTGTAATGGGAAAAATCAAACCTTTCATGTAGACTTTCAAATCTGAATTTGCATTTTCTTGTTGCTAACTAAGGAGACAAACAAAAAAGAGCAATACAAATACAAGTGTATTTGGCCCTTGTCCTTCCTGTAACAGGACACCGTATGGGTATTGAAAACATACACAAGCTACCTGTAGCTTGTGTGTTAAATCAGAAAGGACAATGACAAAATCCTGACAAAATCAAAACCTAGAGGTGTCATTCTGAATTTACTTACAGAAAGAACTTCGCTGCAAATTGTAAAATAACATGGCTACAAGATAGTGTAAGATAAGATAGGTCCTTAGGTTTTGACTCTGAAGATATCTCTGGTTTCACCCTTTCATGCAAGAGATGCATGCTGATGTAAGGGAGAGTCTCCCTG
Organism: Actenoides lindsayi; assembly: GCA_025331215.1. NCBI lineage: Eukaryota > Metazoa > Chordata > Aves > Coraciiformes > Alcedinidae > Actenoides > Actenoides lindsayi. The sequence goes on along the minus strand of WTSP01012357.1, from coordinate 18,484 downwards.
GCCTGGGATACAAGCATGGCATAGCAAGGAGATTGTCTTTGGGAAGATTAAAGAAAAGAGCAACATTTCTTCATAAGTCACTATGAACACCGAGCTGTCCCCCTGTGACCTCTAGCTGCTCTTAATCACACATGTACATGGAGGTGAAGTTGGGGACAGAAATCCTCTTTTGTAGCACAGTGCACCTGCCATTTCCATCAAGCAGTAAATCTCTTAGTGGGATCAAGTCGTGGTTGGCATCAGTGGTTTCACATCCAGCTCTTTTGAGTCAAGAAGCCAAGTGGGTTTTTACCCTCTGAGTTGGAATCATGATGGGCTAAGAAAACAAATTCCTTTAGTATTTCTATTGTCCATCTCCCAGTGGGCTTTGCATTCTATTTCTTTCCATTTGAGATTCACAGATTTTATAAAAGCAGATTTTTCAAAAAAGGTTTCCTCTTTCCCAGCACAATGCCCAAGAAGTAGATGCCCATTCGACTGCATTTTTCAAATACCTCTCCCTTACTGAACACTGCCACAGAGAAACCAGTGAGTTTCAATGCAGTTCACTCAGCAGACATAGAAAATACCAGTATTTCAGAGAAACTCCAAGCCAGAGACCAGACAAGTCCAGATCCAGTTAGGAATCTCAGAAACACAGGCTTTAGATGACTTCCATCAGATTCCAGGGGCCTCTTTCACTCGTCTAAAACTCCATCTTAAAACTTGCAATATCCAATGTTAAGAGACAAAACCAAAACACGGCAAAACCTGAGAAAAGAGTGTCTAAATGCAAAGTCACTCAAGCCAGAAACTCTAAACCTAAGCTGCATAAGGGCACAAACGTGCTTTCATGCAGACAGCATAATAAAAAGGCGGGCCTTAATAGAGTCACCAAAGCTTCAGCTGATACCTGCTGACTGGCTGCCTTGGTTAAATGAGTACCTGCCCACTAGGCATCAAATTCATCCTTTTTAATCAGAAGGGTCCCACCGGGACTGTAGAATCACTAGGAAATCCTCAGATAGGAGGGAAAAAACCCCACAGATTGTTCACTTTTTTTTTTTCCTATAAATGTGAGTTAAGATAGAAACTAAACAGTATGGAAAGTCTTTTGAAAGTATTTAAACATATTTCCTTTAAGCAAAGAAAGCTCCCTGACAAAGAAAGAGTAACAGAAAAAGGGCAATTTAAGAATAAACAAATGTGCTTAGTGGTTTTTTAGCTTCTATTTCATACTGCTTGTGATATCTCTTTATGCTACATTCAGAGAGTTCTGATGGAGACTTCTTACCTAAGGTCACACTGAGGGGGTTTAAAATCTTTTTTTCAAACCTGTTCTAGCTTTTGGCTTGAGAAAGCAATGTGTCTAGAAAGAGATGAAATGAAACTGTTTAGGAGAAAATACTGTGTTGTTGATAACCTCTAATATGATAGCAATCCAAAATTAGCTACGTTTTAAATACTACGTGTCTCATTCTTCAGTCAGAGAAAACATCACAAAGTCTGTATTTCATGGACTTGCAGTGACTCCTACACAGCAACTGAGAAGATCTGGGCTGCTTAAGTCTGTCCTCTTGCTTTCTAGACAGGAGACGAAAATATGTTAAGGGTGTTGAAAGCAGTGATCACTGTAACAACAAGAAACTTTTCCTGTAATTTCTTCCATGCTATCAGAGTAAAGGAGCTTCCCTAGCATTCGAAGGCAGCTTAGAGTCAGTAAAGCTGTTTTTTTTCTTATTTTTTTTGGTAATTCAATACTGTAATTAACCTATGGAACTCCTTTCCACAAGACAGAAGGGCTGTGAATAATTATTTCTATTTAAAAATATGTCTGCGATAGTAAACATTTTTAAAAGACAAGGAAAACGTGAATTTAAACCTCGTTAACCTAGCTGGGGAGGGTGTGAGGCAATTTTCTGTGGCAGAGCCTTATCTGTGACCACCAGTTGGTCCTTGTGTAGAAAGAGCTGGTTTCGACCACTACTGAGGGAAAAGCTCTCAGCAGAACAGACTGCTGCTCTGATTCAGAATGGGAACTTCTGTGGTGTGCCTCGTGCTTCTCAGCTTTTCCTACAAACCAGGAGGAAGTAAAACTTGTAGGAACTGGATATTGTCTGCTTTTGGATTTACAGAAGCCTTTTCATTGAATTCCTCAGAAATTTGCTGTGACTGGGAACGGGGTTTGACACCACTTGATGCTTAAGTTTTTAAGAACTGTTTTTACAACATAGTGTGCAAGCTGAATTGAGGCAAAAATGCAGTGTCCAGGCTCTGGATTCCTGAAGTTCTTTCTGCAGTCTCATTGGAAATACCTTAGTTTAGCTGGGTGAAAAGCAGTGAAAAGTGAGTATCACAACTCTTGTTAACAGTGTAAGGAAATAAGGTAAGAGGTAATGTCCTCTTTTAAGGAGGCAATAAGGCAAGAGGTAAAGTGCATGTGGAGTCTTCATAGTATCATAGGATGGTTTGAGTTGGAATAGACCTCCCTTGTGATGCTGATTTGTATTCAAAACTGAAAGGATGCAGCTAGTTTTGGACACCCCATCCATATATGTACAGGGTAAAAAAAAAAAGAGTGGAAGTTCATACATAGGTTAGGATGCTGAACCCATTGCTAATAAGAACCAATAACAAAGAGATAATAAACTTCTCTTATGAAACCTACTATCATCATGCTAATAATTGTATGCACATTTCATCCAGGAAGCTGAATCTTAAATAATGTGTATCCTCTTTGAAATGCCTCTTCATTTTGCTTTGAAGTGCCAGACTGCAACCAGAAGAGTACTCCTGCCTTTCTTACTTGACATGCTCCCATCTGCTACCATCCAAAACCGACTTTCTCTCCCTCACTTTTTTCTCCTCCTCCCTTCCTTCCTACTCTCCCCAAATACATTTTTAAGATGAAGACCAAACGTTTCTGCATCCGATCAGGCAAAGACACGTCAACTGCATCAAGCTTCGTGTAAACAGTGCTGCCTCATGGATAAGAAATTTGACAGGTAGCAAGAAAGATAATCTCCCTTTTATTGGCTTCATTCAAATTGAAATGTATGATCAGAGTCTTAATCTTCACCTCACTTTCGCAGCTGCTGAGCTAACCTTAGCGTTGTATCCCACCCAGCCCTCTGTGAGAAAGCAAGGCTCCTCGGACTGGATTAGAGGGCAAAGAAAGGCGATGTTGTGTTAGCCCTGTAGGCAGCCCAGGCTCTCCCAAGGAAGCTCAAATCACAAAAGGTGAGGAATCTGACCCAGCAAAAGCATGGCAGGCTCCAGCAGACTTCTAGCCTACGATGAGGTCACTTCTGACACTCTGTATGAGGTAACTTCTCAATTTGTACTAAATGCTGGGTTTTCCTCAATAGAAGGCAGGTAGAGGTCTCACCACTTCTTCCTACTGAGACAAGCCAATCAGTAGCCCAGAAGGTTAAGCCAAAGCATGGAAGCCTCCCGGTTTAAGGCCTTCTGTTAATAATTATCAGCTCCTAAAAAGCTAAAGAAAAATATTGACTGCAGTTCACAACATGTATTTATCCAACAAAGTGTACAAAGAAAACTTTTCTCTTTGTCCAATGCCTCAGCCCAGCAGTGAAGCTAAGCCCAAGCTTCAGTGGCTTCCCCATCACATTTATTTAACTCCTTACATCAGAAGTTACTAATAATTAGCTTGTTTGGATTTAAGAGTATGCCCATTCCCCGCTGGAAATTTGCCATTGTTCTTAATGAAGACATGCAAAGGGGAAAAGACTCTATGAAAACACAGCCCCATCAAAAATTATTTCTTTTAAATAGTAACTGTACTTCCACACGTGTAAACTGTCCTCTCTTAGCAGTAAGGCTCTGGAGAAGGAGTCCTCAGATAACCCACACTGTCCCAGAGGCCCTTCCTGACTCCAGTTAGGTCAGAGTTGAGCGAAGGCAGAGAAGACAGGTTATGGAAAATCAGAGTTGAGGAGATATCTGAGAAGAAAGGGCTGTGAGGTAACCTCACACACTTGAATACCCAACTCCAATATTGATTCAGGAGGGGAGTCTTTTAGTCAAATGTGTGAAAACACGTGAACAGCTATAAACCCAAAAGAAACCTCTGAGCTGCAGGTGCTTTCAGAAGCAGAATACTATTTTTTAGTTTTAAAAAATCATTTCCTAAATTAAAAAGGACAATTGAGCACAAAGAAGCATGTCCAAAACATTTGAATAGCAAATCATTTTAGAGAGGCCTCACCTCAGTACACGACACAACTCTGCAGTGAGAAGTTAATGAGCTTCTGCATCCATCAGGCTGGGACTTGGACCTACCCTGGCACTCAGTTTCCCTATGGTATGGCAGACAGAACTTCCATCATTAACAAATGTTAACTCTCATCCCCAGAATTAATCCTTGACTCGAGCACCTACAAACACTCGATACTGCAGGCCTGTCATTCCAAACACAGATCTGGCAGATCGAGGTGCTGCTCTGAATTAATTGTCTTCAGGCCAGGCCCTTGGACAGACTCCAGTGGCTGGCTCCATTTTAACCAGTCATTTGTAAACCTCTCCTTTGTTAGAACAATCCTCAAGGGAGGCAGAGTCACTTCTATTCCAGGTCACCTTGATTGCTGTGGTAGGTCAAGTCTAGGTAGCACCATGGTTACGTGTCCTGTGAAAGCATCCCTCTGTGCTCAGCACCCAAAGTCTGCTCAGGGTCATGTTGATAGTGATCAGAGCTATCCCCCAGATGCTTTATTTTGTTGGCAGTTATTGCTTTGATACTGCGGAGTTTACTAAAGTGGTCTTCAAAATGCCTTCTCCCTCCACCTCCTGGTCTCGAGTCAAATGTTGGTCAGCTGGACTGAGGGATTAAGTATCAAAGTCTGCTTTTTACATTCAGCAGACTTGACTTGATGAGAAACTTCTTTTCAGTGCTACTGGAAAGAAGTGCCATCTTTCCTCCTCCAGACCAGCACTTCAGGACCCTAGGAAGACAAAACACCTAAATTCAACAGCATGGCTTCCAGGAGGCTGCTGCCATGGCAGCAGTAACGGAGATGCAGTTAGAGACACGTCGGTCAGCTCCCTGCTGCTCTTCTGACAAAAGAGACGGAGAGACGGTGTTTATTTTCCAATAACATTTTGTGCTGAGGTTCTAGAAAGATGAATGAACTGAAAGTGACTTTGATTTGGAGCTAATGGCCCAAATCAATCACTATAAGAGGCCACTGTCTTACCTCAGGTAGAGGCATGAGCTGATGGTGTTTGGGCAACGTACAAGCTGACGGCCTTATATTTGCTCATGTGTTTACCTCAGCCATAAACAAACCTTTAAGAGATTGGCCTATTGATGGCTGGATTCTAAGTTTACATTTATTATGCTAGCAGATGTGTGAATAACCAGGGGAAATATTTCCAGCCTTAAAAGTTATGATAGAATGTGAAGAAACAGGGATCGTATATTCTGTATAGTGGAGGAAAAAAAGACTCGTAGTCGAGCACATAGAAATTTCTACCCTTTGCCTTGTGCTAAGCTATAATATTGGCTTTCATGCAGAAATGAATAATAGCTTTATTCACCCTCTCTAGATTGCCCTAACATGCTGCAACTTGATTAAGGGCATGAATTCAGGGCATGAATCTTCCTGATATAGTGAGATTATTGAAATTATCCCAAAAGAGCATGTTTGCTGCTCTGCATGCAAAGATCTTCCATTGTCTCCTTAAGAATACACAAGACAGGTCAAGAGAAGCTTAATTAATATGGAATTAGCACAAGTCAATTTTGGTTTTTTATATTGTCTTGCCCTTTGTGGCCTTTGGGCAGCTGGCAGTTGGAGGAGATCATGCTCATATAAGTGTATTGATCAAATGTTATTAGTTAAAGCTTATTTGTGTGCTATCTTTAGGGCAGCAGAACAGGAATTCTGTATAGCACGTAGTCCTAGGCAGAAAAGACCAACAGGTTTCTGCCTTTTGGCAAGTTTGATTTAGGGCTAATAAGTAGCTGAGCTTTTCAGCAGAGAAAAGGCAACAAAACCAGATTTTGGATTAACTCTCTAGCTACATGAGGCATTTTCGGCCGTGTTTACCACTGCATTGCAATCAGACAGTTCCCCCTTCCGAACTTGCATGACTATGAGGGATCATTTAATATCCTTCATTCATCTGCCACGTTCCAGTGCCTAGTTTGCAGAAATAATTGGGTTTCTTTAATGTCATTTGTTCTCAAATTTATTGGACAAAGACGAGCAAAACCAGGCTATTCATCTAATTGACTGAGCACTGCACTCTGAATATCATATTACCATTATGCCTAAGCTCTCAGGAGCCAAACTTAGCATTTGCCAAGAACTTATTTCTCATTATTTATCCATGTTGCATGACAGCACAGGGATTCAGAAGAGATCATTCTGTCATCTTCACTATTCATTTCTCTTCATAGTTGTACCAAGTTCATAGTGAGGCAGCTGAATTAATGCTTGGGTTCTTAATGATGCTGTGCCATGCAAAATTCTCATTGACTTGGTGGATCCCCCGTGGAAGGTACTGCACAGCAGAAGAAATCTTTTCTGGAATATGCCTTCTCAGCAGTTCTTCTCCATAGCAGTAAAACCACAGCACAGCCAAGCTCCTTGGAGGCAACGGACCCACGCTGATCAACTACTGCAGTTCGTTTGTGCTTGCAAATCATTTCCACAACATTTGTGAGGGATGCAAAGAGCTTATTCTTACATGCCACTGGCTGCCCTGCATACACCTTGGTGGTCCTCAGGACTTGCATGGTTCCTCAGTAGCATTGTCCTTAGATTTGGAAATGTGCTGAGCACACTTATTTGATTTAGCTTTATGGAAAATACCTTCTCTTCTAGGGGATAATACTTCTCTCATCAGCTCTTTGCAATGGGTTTGTTCCCATTACCAGAATCACAATGATTCATGGTTTCAAAACAGTTACAGTTTTTTATGCAACTCTTAAGTCAGAAGGGAATATTTACCCAGAAAAACTCCAGAATATTTCAGGCTTCCTGCCATGTGCCTGTTCAGTTATGCCTGGGTCAATCCAGGTTTTTTTGTCTCACCCAGATTTAAGTTTTAGAGTTTTTGGAGAGTTTGTGAGAAGGAGAGAGGAGAAGATGTCAGTTGGGCCATTTATAATTTATATTTTTTTCTTTTTTTTTTTTTTTCTTTTTTTTTTAGATAGTATAACTGTGACAGCTATCACATGTCTTTCACCAGCTGAGAAAACAAACCTGGACAGATTAAGAAGTCCCCTTAATGCACATGAACAGATACAAATGCACACATGCAAGCACATGCTTCACTCTTGCTCTCAGTTCTGTTCTGTGCATCAGTGGAATTAACATTATGAGAAATAACTGAATGAATTTGACAGTAAGCCCAAGTTTAACAATGAACTTCACATCTAAATCAGTACCATGTCTCTGTTAGTACAGGAAATGCACATGCCGTAGCCAGGAACTACCAGGAGCAAAACCCCACCAGCTGAAAATCAAAACCCTTCCTCACTCTCATACCCTCACCTAGATTGTTTTGTTTTTCTGCATTCTTCTTGCCGTTGCTGGGCAGCTCTTGTTTTGTAAACTGGAAATTTGATCACTGTGTATTAGAATAGTTACCTCTGTCTGTTGTTATGCAAAAACAGCAAGAAACAATATTTAAAAGATAAATAATGAAACCTCAGTAAGAAGTGGAGCTAGCTGTCTAAGAATCATCTATCTGTGATATAAATGATAGAAATTCTGTCAGCTTCAACTTCTTGAAGTTTGAGGCTGGGTTTTGCAAAGTTCTGTAAGGCCTTCCTAGCATCCCACTTCAAAAAGCATTTGTTAAAAACCTCTTACACTCCCTGCAAACTATGTCAGTCATTTTCAAACGTGGCAGGAGCAACAGACTTTTATTGTTATTGGAGGTTTTGTTGCTGTTCGTGATGCTGTGGGAGACGGTTTGATTATTTTCGTATCACAGCTGGTCAGAAACATTTCTCTATTTGGGTTTTTTCACTACTTTTCAAAGCAATTGACTTTATAATAAGTAGTTTTGCTCTGATTATTAAAAAAAAAAAAAAAAAGTTTTAATAAAAGAGCAGCAATACCTGGAGCGAAACATAGTAGAGTAAATCTGAGCCTGAACATACTAAAGTAATTGGTTTGGGTCATCATTGGGATACTGGTTTATATCATAAAACGTTCTGATTCATTTTCAGGAAACATGGCTTATTTTTATGTTAATGTTTTTCTTTTCTCCAAAGAGGTTCTATGAATTATCCCAAATAGATTAATGTGCTGACCTTTGGTCCTTAGAAACCAGAGGCTGGATTACAGCTGTGCACGCCTCGAGAAGCTTAAATTTTACCGTTCTGTTAAGATGTGAGCCACAAAGTTTAGAGATGCCTGAACTTGACCTTCTAAGGAAATAGCAAAATTAGCACAAGATTTCTCCAGAACTATTTATACACCTTCTGAAAAATAGAGTCTGGCTGATCATTGCCTTTGAAGAGTATTCACAGAAGAGGCAGATCCACTGCTGTAAGAGAATAAAATCTTAACAGTCATTCTTTGGGCTGAGTGGAAGTAAAACCCTTACAGATTTTCCTACATGTGCTCAGTCCAACAGTAGTTTCGATAAGACACTGGCAGCAGCCACGAGTCATCTTTGCCATGATACCCACCCTAAGTTGGTGCTTTTTCAACAAAGTAGGTTAACCTGTCTCCGTGAGACACCTTGTCCTCATCAATACTCAGCCATACATACTTTGGTTAATAAGGGCTTTGGTTGGTGTTTGGAAAAGAAGTTAAACATCTGAAGAGGGGGGTTGTAGCTTATTGTAACTCAACTGACACAGACATGACAATTCTCCTTGCATTATTCACATCAGCTTGCTAGATCCTGGAAATGAATGAAAAGGGAAAAGTGATTCCTTTTTCTCTGGAGCCAAAAGTAGTACACGGGTGAACAGCCTGCAGAAATTAAGGAATAAGGTAAAATTTAGCCATTTTGGTTTGAGAGTGGCAAACTACGGTACTTCTAGGAAAACAGAATGAGGAGGGTGGGGAGTAAGAAAAGTCTAGTAGTTATGTTCCCCAGGAATACAGTCCAGTGGATAAGACAAATGCCAGTGCGTAAGTTTTTAGACCAGACTGAAAATAAAACTTGATTGCTTATGAGCACAAAATATGGATAATATTTTTGGGGGCAAAGCTCGGGTGATTGGCAACTTCTCTTGGCACACTTCTTTAAAAAAAGTTTCCGTAATACAGCACAGAGTAGTGAGCTTCACTGGAACCCAAATTGATAAACTGCATAGGATTTTAATCCCACAAGCCAAATAAAATGTCAGCAGCCAAAGCGTGCTTGCGTTCCTTGCATCCCTGCACAACGTGAGATGAAATATGGTGAACTCCAGTGTGTTGGTAAATGAGTCATTTCCAGTAAAATACAAATTAGAACGTACCAGTTCTAAGACACTTCCCCTGGCATTTTCAACTTGTCTGAAACCAGGAAGTGCTAGAAGTGTTACAAGAAAACCTTTTCATAATCCATTTGATTTAGAGACTCGAGAGGTTGGGCTGTGTTGAGATAACAATTTCATTTTCTGGAAGGTGATCAAAACAAAATTTTCAAACATTCTGAGATTCACCCAGTGCTGGAGGGCTGAGTAGTTGCCATTTCTACCATATGCACTATATCAGAGTTATTCATCAGCTGTCTTTTTGATATATAGCATTCATATGATAGAAGGAGTTTTAGTCTTTGGTAAAGTCTGCGCTCATTCATTTCATTTTACAGCACTAAATGTTCTTCAAGCATTAGAGCTAATTGTAAATGAAAAAAGACACCAAAACCCACAATCTTTAAAGTATTACTTAAAAGAATTTCTTAAGAATTTCTTAATTTACTTAACAATTTCCCTGAAAAATCTGACCTCCATTATCAGAATCTGGTTGCCATTGTGTCATCAGTAACCAAATGGATTATTAAACAAAACATTTATATCAAATAAAGCTTCATCAGATTTTCATATTGTCTTTCATTCACCGTTAACTCAGGGCGTGCATTAATTGCCACAGTTTAGGCTAACACTGCAGAGGGAGAGCAATCCTACCTGCAGAAAAAAACATCATAAAGCTGACTTTCTATCAGGTGTTTATTTGTGGGTGACTGTGTATGATTGCAGTTAGAATTCAGCTATTTTTATTCCAAACTCTGAAGTATACTACATAGAGTAGACTTGACATAGAGCTTGTGTTCTGGTTGTCTTCACAAGAGCTACAAATCCATTTTCACGTGAATCTCATGGCTAAGGTACAAGCTCATTATCTCATTACTTCCACTGTGCTTTTTTGAAGGCATTTTCTCTCACAGAAGCTTTGACTTGTTTTGATTTGACAAAATGAGTAATTAATTTGAGGTTTGCGTGGAGAACTCGAGGTGTGCAGTGGGTACAGTATGGTTATCAGAATTGTAATGGCTCACACGGAGAACTAAACCAAGATTTGGAGGTGGATTTCAGAGTCTCACACCCAGGAGGTGAAACTCAGACTCTCACACCCAGGTCCATGGCCAACTTCTGAGTACTCTGTGCTTTTTAGTAAGAATTTCGCTTTTCCAATAGTTTACCTGAAACTGTGACGAATTCTTGGTGTGAAATCTTTCTTTCAGGCTTGTGTGTATTATCAAACAGATCTGATTGTCTGCTCAGTCAGAAGTTAGAAAATTCATGCCGTGCAGGTAACCAGGGGTCAATGTCATGCCTCTTGGTCTGAAGGCCTGTGAAGCTGTGTTGTTACATTTCCATACTATTTGCTGACCAGAGATGTCAGCCTAAGCAAACAACTGATTGCATTGCGAAGCTTAGAGTCGTGTGGACTAGGTGTGATGGCAGTAGCAAGGAAAGCTCTAGGGCCAAAAGACTGACTGGCAGGAGGACTGAGTTAAAGTTTTCTAAGCAAGCATTGGCTTTGTGTGCTGTTGGCTTCTCAGAATAAACAGACGCCTGAGAGCCCAGCACTTTAACTTTGCCATCTTTTCAGCGTAGCAAATTCACAGTATAACTAGTAAGTGGTCAAAGTGATACTTCAACTGGTCAAAGTGACACTTCAAAGTTAAGACAAAAATGGAGCTCCAGGCATCCCTACATGTAATTTTGAACAGTGACACAGCTTTGGGATTTATATAGAATGTAATTTATTTGCTTGCTTGTTTGCTTTTAGAGGGTTGAGTCTTACAAGGGTTTGTTGGCTTTGTGCTGTTCCAGCACCTCAAAAATATAAAACTTGAGACGTTGTCTGTTGACTTCCTGTTAGGAAAACCTTCTGGTTGTCACAGATCACTAGAGCCTGTTTGTACAGGCACCATCTCTGTTCTTGCTTGGCACAACAAAGGGAACTGAAAAGTGGCATGTCTACCAGCCCTTTTCTTCTCAAAGCTGTATCAAGGGTGTGCAAAGCAGTGAAGGGAAGGAGTGAGCAAGAGTGGTAGGAAGGGAGACCTTCAGTTCTTCAAGTCTGAAGATGTGATGCCAGCTTTGCGTGTCTGTGTGTGTTAGACTTCAAATCCAAGTATTTCGTATTTGTACCGTCCTTCGTTTGGGTTTTTTTTTTTGATCAGTGAGGTATTTAAATTATACAGACCCTTCCTTAAGATTCTTTATTTTATGAATCAATTGTAAATAACCTTAGAAATGCATTCGGGTGATGGAAATCATTTGTTAGAAAAGGTAGTTTTCCCAAGCTCAGAGAAGAACAGGCAGTCCTTTCTAGCAAATCCTTTGAAATGCTGTGAGAAATTGTCACCTAGATAGCTGGAGTGACCTCTCGTGGTCTTCACAGGAACTAAGGCAATTCATCTCCCTGTTTCCTTACCCTCTTTTTAGCAGATGCAGGTCAGTGATGCTGGTGCTAACTGAAAGAAGGACCTAGAAGCACATGTCTATCAGGAGAGTGCAGGGCAAGTAGCTCACTGTAGCTCACACTGTGCTCCCAACTTAATGGACATCCTGAAGATACTATTTCAGCCCTTGTGTGTCACTCATCTTCATCTCTTCACCAAGAAGGAACTGTTTTCCAGATATGACAAGTTGGCTCACTACTAGCTGGTGTCATATGTGTTTTTTTAATGTTGACTAACAGAAGTACAGGTCTTTTTAAAAAAGAGGTTGACATCTTCCTCAGCCAGTGGAAATGGGAGCAATCAACCCTTCGTGAGCAACCAGTCAGTAGGGGCCCAAGTAGCTGAAATATCTGTCACAGATGCCTTGGTACCTTTCATTGCCATCTTGCTTTTATTTCTCCATTCCTGTGAATCTGCTTCCAGCTGGTTCTAGAGAACAGTGAGAAATTTCTGTCATGTGTTTATAGACTGGGAAGGCCAGCGCATATTTTCATTGCAGCAGCTCCATCTCATCACCCAAGGGGGTCTTTGGAGGGAGGAGGAGGGTTAGGACCATTGCTTAACATGGCATAAAAGTCTATCTATAAGTAAAAAAAGAGAAAGGTTAATTTTCTTTAATTGATTCTACTTGTTAAAAACCAAACATTTTGGATCAGATGTCCTCCATCACTTCTGGTTGTCATACCCCATGTATTCACCAGTGCAGTAGATGCCTGGGAGAGTATTTATGATTTTTATTCGCAGGAGAGACAGCTATTGGACTAAGATTCCTCTGTCCCTTCTTTGTGTTGTACCTACAGTTCTTCAATTAAAAAAAAAATAATCAAGATATGTATTTTATGAACTCCTTTGTATTGTTACATGTCCTGTTTCCATGTATATCCTATTGACTAGGGTAGTCTGAACCAAGCTACAAGCGTACACCACCCATTTCCTCCCCAAACACTACATTGTTCAGAGTCCAAACCCAGATTCAGGTTCCACTCTTTGCCCCTGTACCTCTATATCCACAGATAGCCATACATCACTGAATAGAAAAATCCCCCTCCCAACCGTTGCTTAAGAATTGAACATTTGAAATCCAGATCATAATCTTAATCAGACTGCGTAGGCCTGTCTCTAGTTTTGATAGCTCTGCTTAGATTACAGAGAAGACAACAGAATTGCTCGAGCAGTAGCAGATTACTTCTACCCCCACCTTCCTCAGTGGCAGGGGATAAGGGAAAAAAATTAACAGTAGTCTCTGGATGCACAAAGAAGCATCCTTTGAATGGCTGTTGGATTCATTCTCACTGCCATCTGTTCTTTCAATCTCCCATATCAGCATCCCATACTGAAACAGCATCAGTGCAATTGTCAGTTCTTTAAATTTTCTGTTTTCCCTTATCTTTTTTTTATGATTTTAGTGCTGTCAGACTGACTTTTCACATATTTCTTCTTTAACATTCTTTATCATACATTTTACCATGCAGTTTTTCCTGTGGTATTTGTAATGTCTTTGCTTTCTCTTAGAGGAAGTTCAGAATCAGGATAGTGAAAATTGATGGATATATTGTTTAATAGTAAAAAATATCAGATCATTCCATTATTTATAAGATCTACCCAGCTATTTTCCAGACTTGAGTCGCATGTAGTATTTACCAGAAAAGCTCAATTCTTTTCACGCATTTCCATCTCCTACAGAAAGAATGTAGAAAAGTGTCCTACATTCTCCTGACACTACTAATACAGTAGCTTTTGAGATATGAGTCCAGACATGTCAGATATCTTAGTGCAGAGAACAGGATGTGCTCTTCAGTACAACACAGACTGTCTGAACTTACTGCCAAAGCCCATCTGACTTTTTGTCGAAGAACTTAAATTAGCAGGATATGTTATTTTAAGTGAGCAAATGCTCTTAAAAATTCTCATCTCTTCAGCCAAATCCATCTCTCTGGGGGAAAAAAAGAACCATCAAAAACCAAAACAACAACAACAAAAACCACCACGAAGCAAACAAAGAACCTCTGCCTGCAACTCTAAAGGCAAAAGTTCTTTAACTGACTTTGTTCCTTTTCATGAGAGTGTACAACAGGGCAAAACCCTCTCACTGAGGTCTGTGAAGTTTCAGGTAGCGTAACTGAGTTGTGTGATAGCTGTTTACTGGAGCTCTATGTGGAGCCAAAAGATGAGGAGACTCAAGTCTTCTCAGAATGCATCAGAGGAACATGTGTTAATATCTTTAATTCAGTATGATCAATATAACCTCTTTCTAGGAAGGGAGCAATTTTAGCCTGCTGTGCTGTCCTACAAGCTGATAGTATGGGTAGGTGATCCTGGTGTCCCTTAGTAGTTAGGTCTGAAATACTTAGATCTGTAACAATACTTAGTTTTGGAATACAAGCAGTAGTAGCAGTTAAGATTCAATGCATTCTTGGTATTAAAAGCCACTATACATCACAGGTGAGCATACATACGCGTGTGTTTTAGCCTGCTGTGCTCTCTTACAAGCTGATATTATGGGTAGGTGATCCTGGTGTCCTTTAGTACTTAGATCTGGAATACTTACATCTGTAACAATACTTAGATCTGGAATAAGAATAGTAGTAGCAGTCAAGATTCAGTGCGTTCTTGGTATTAAAAGCTACTATAGATCACAGGCGAACATAAGTACACATGTATGTATGAGAGGTCTCTGGAGTTAGTTCCTGGAGGTTTTTGTCATTATTATTATTCTTACAAGTATAAATATTTACAATATTTGTCCAGCTGGCGAAATAGTCTCATTTCCATGCTTGTTTAGCTGAACTATCTTGGCTGCATCCGTGGCACTTACTTTTACAGTGAGTAGAAGCCTCCAGGAATTTGTTAACTGAAAGTGCAATTCAGAATGTTTAGCATATAGATGAGAGAAGATATTTTAGTGTCATTGCTTTGCTAATACAAGTCTTCCATTTCCTTCATTACTGGGGGGGATTTTACAGCAGAAAATGCACAAGCTCAACATCACCACAGATCTCTATCGCAGGTAGTGGAAAAGGATGGAGAATTAGAAGGCACTTGACGGCAACTTTACCAGTTTTTCTTTAGCAAAAGGACATAGAAGAGAATATGGTTTTGAAGGTGTTTCTCACACCACACGGGAGACAAAAATAAGCCCCAAACTGCAACAGAAGGTGGAAACACAAACATAAAAGACTTGTTTACTGGTACGTTGCTGTTGCAATAAAATTATCTATACCTTCCAGAGTGAAGAAAAGGACAAAATCTAGTGTGAAAATAGTAAAGCTATCTAGAAAAAAAAAAAAAACAACAAAACAACCAATTCTGCTTAAGTAATTTCAAATTCAGTATCTTTTCTTCAGGCAGGGTTTTACTGTCACTGCCAAGCACAATTACTAAGTTTTGCAGGGCTCACACCGTGTACATACACGCAGGTAATTATTCATGCAAATGAAACCTTAGTGTTTAAAATAGCAATGTAACAACTTAATTATCTTTAATTATTTCAAGACATACCTTGGTGTATATAGAAAGAATAAGTAGCAGTAGCATAAGAATTCCCATTTGAAAAGTCCTCTTCCATTTCTTGTATTGTCAAACTTCCAAGGCTTGGTTCCTCCCCACAGTAGAAACTGCACTTTTAATTCTCAACTAATGTGCCTTAAGCTTTTCCTCAATATGAACTAGACAGGGGCAATTTCTAGTGGTCAGAGCTGCAGGAAGGGATCTAACAAACCAGAATTCTATTCCCACTTTTGAGCTCACTGAATGAGTTTTCAGTCACTTTGCCCGTTTCCCCAGCTGTGAAATATTGCCGTCCTGTGCAAAGCAATTTCAGGTCTTATTCTAAAAAGTAAAGAAACAGAAAACTCCCCACTCACTGTGACTTTTGTCTAACAAAGGAGTTAACACATGCTTTTTGTGTTTATAAAAAATGCTTTCAACTGTTTTGTTTGGGTGTTTTTAAGAAGTCTGATATCTCGAAGTGTGAAAACTGAAGATAAGGAAGAAATTAGGTTCTATTACCTTCGTCTTTTGGTGAAATCCACTGAAGGTTATAAAGTTTTCAAGTACCCTGGGCCCATGTCACAAGTTTTAAATAAAATATATATCTATTTGAAAGTTTTTTCCCATTACTCTGTGTTATGAACTATGAACACTAATAGTTCAACGCTCTAGAGACCTTTGGAGTTAGTAGAAATAGTCTGATGATACACAGTAGAAATACTCTGATGGGAATCAACCCCTCTGTGAGCAACAGAAGGTGCACTAGTGCTCTCTCCTCAGAGTTAACCAGTAGAACTTTTAGTGACTGTTTGTATTCCTGCCATACAGACCTGTGTATTCTTTTCAAGTCTTAGATATCTCTTCCATTTCAATAATAATGACTCCATAGAAATGTGTAGAATGAAAATTTAAGAAGTGCTAGAGTGAAGACAGTCTGTAGAACTTTACTTCCATTCTCTAGTACGTTTTGCCACTCTCTTTATTCTCCTGTTTACTTTCTGTCTTTCATTAGAGCTCTGTCTCTGCAATTCTGATGCTGTGAAATGAAGAGTGTGGGATAGCTATCGAACTACATGAGAAACTGGAGGATCTGGAGTTCAGAATCTAGCTGGCTGCAGTTTCTGGGTACAAGTCAAGAATGTCTGTGTAGTTATCCATGGACTTCAAACTTGTACGGGCTGCGGTGACTGATAGCATATTTGAGATCAGGACTAGGTAGAGTTACATTCTGAATGGCAAGAGGGAAGACTGCTGTACAGCAGGGTAGCTACTCCTCTGTCACAGAAGGATGACTGCTATACCTATAGGTGCCTATCACCCTCTCCACCTCCTCTCTCCAGCCCCAGAGTGACTGGAAATGTGGCATGTCAGATTCCATTAGGCAGCCTTTGAACTTGAGGGCAAAACTTTCTTTCACTTGGGTTCTTCAAAGCCAGAAGCATTTTTCATTTGAAATAAAGTCAACCATAGAAAATGAGGCATTCCGGAAACAGTCCTGCTCCCACTGGAATTAATGGCAATAATCCATCCAAGAACTCCATCTAGTAAAATTCACAGCTGCAGGAAAAGATGAATAAGATCAGACTTTGTTGTCCCTTATTTTCCTCAATGAATTTCATTTCCTTTCTTTTCCAAAGAAAGAAGAAATATTAAGCAGCTGGATGGACAGACAGACACTTGCTTGAAGTCAAACTTACTTAACTAGATTAAGTGGTAATCTTTTAAGTGTATTGCCAAACATATCACAATGAGATTTGAAATGGCTCTGCAGTACAAAAAGCTGATGAGATGTGGTAACAGCACACCTCAGAAAGTTTCTAAGTGAGTCTAAGACTTAAAAATGTTACTTTTATCTTCCTGAAAAGTGTGTGAAATAGCAAAAGGCTTAAAGCTTTCTTCTTACTAAATATGTACTCTCTTCTTTCAACAAAAGGCTTTTAATACTGGATTTTTTTTTAATCTTAATGAAGAAATTAGTGCTTCCTCAAAGCAAATAGGGGAAAAAAAAAAATCCATCTCTAATCTACATGAATTTAAATAAAACACTTCAGACTGAATGTTTCACAAATTTCCAAAACAAAATGTTTACATTTCACACAATGCATTTTTCTTTGCTCTGGGAGTCGATAGCTTCTCCGAGGCATGGAACTCGGCAAAAGGCGGTAAGAAGTCTTCCTTGACACTCTGAACTGAAAGGCCAGAGTGAGCTGAGCACTCTCCCTTCTGCTGCCTGAGCTATGGAAATATTGTAGATTGCTGAGGATGTTTACTTATTAAACTCATAAAAATTCAGCAGTTTGTTCGTTACTGTCCTAAGTCTCGCAGTTACCTCTTTGCATTGAACATGCCACTTCCTTTTCCCTTCCATTGTTTACCCCTGCTTTCTTTCCTTTACCATGGTGAATGACCTCAAAGCCTTAGCAGTATAATGACAGTGATGTCCATAGTGAACAAAGGATAAAATCATCTCTTTTATTACCTAGGTAATTATCTGAATATTTCTGCTAAAATTCCAGGAATGCTGTGCTTATTGCTGTTGTAAATCAGAAAAAAAATGGGAGATACCCTGAGGTGTTTTTACACCATTCCACTCTCAAAAAAAAAAAAGTCACTGTGAAATACTTTCCACAAACTCCAAGCACAGGACACATCCCCACTCCCTCTCTCTGGTGGAGGGCATTTGTCTTTGAAATTAGAAGTCAGTTCATTACTGTATGGTACAGGCTATGACAGGGACAGTTCTGCAAACAACCTATAGAGGACCTCATTTTATTTAGTAACTTAGCAGCAAAAAAACCTAACATGTGGCTTCCTACTGGAGTCAGAAAGAACGTCTGAGAAGCCCACTATGACCATTGATGTAGACACGGGCCTGATTTCACTACAGTTTTTGTAGCAGGAGCATATCCCCAGTTAGATGCAAATTTCATCCTTTCATCATTTAATGATAATAATAATTTCACAATTTCAATAATTTCATCTTTCCATCATTTAACTTGTTACATGAGCTCTGTCAAGACTCCTGACTGTTCGAAAAGTCCACCACGGGCCTACAAGAAAGCTGGGGAGGGACTTTTTAGGCTGTGGGGCAGTGATAGGACTGGAGGGAATGGATTAAAACTAGAGA